>VWPW01026040.1:401444-617971 GCA_013389825.1 Crypturellus undulatus | reverse complement strand
AAAAAAAAAAAAAAAAAACCTTTTTATCTATTAATGTGTATTTGATACTACTAGATCTTTAATAGATCAAACACTGAATAAAATATGCTTTTGGTCAAATGTGCTACAGAGTAAGTTAAGGTCACAACTTTTTCAGAAAGGGAAAAATAGGGGCGTTGGTAGCAGATAACTATAACATAATGACGTTTCTTGCCCTTGGCTCATCGACATAGTGCATAGAAAAGCTGTTGAGTGGGTGAAGAAGGTTTTTCCATGCAAAAGTAAAGCTGCTTTTAACCTCCATTTTGCAAAAGTATGTGTGTTTTGTCTGAACGAGATTTGTTGGCAGAGGCAGAGGTCTGTCATGGATTCAGCACCGCTGCTTTAAAATGAGAAAAAGATATCAGCTAAAACCTTCTTTCTTTTCTTTATCAGCAAATGAAGAATGAGGAAGGATCTATGGTATGTTGGATATGACTAATCTGGATGTATTATCCAAAACTGACTGTAGAACGGGGATTCATCTCACTCGTCTTTAGATGTCTACCGTAGAAATGTTTATATCTGAGTTGCTCACCCGTGTCTTCCTTCACCGTCAGAAGAGAGAAAGAGATGCTCCCGGTATTTAGCTCACACAGCATGTGTGAATCATGCTTTGGGAAGAGAAGTGCGTCTTTGCACATGATTTTCCCCTGTAGAGTTCATTCTTGATAAAACAGCCAGATTCCTAACTCAGATGTAAACATCTTCATCTAGTTAGTTAAATGACATCTAAGCATCCCATTGACTCAGGCCCCGGACCAATGCAGAATGCTGACGTCTGCGAAAAGTTCTGCAAAAAAAGATGAAAAGAATTAGAATGTGTTTAAATCATTTAGGAGTGAAAAATCAAGCCACTGAAATCAAATCTTACTTCATGATATGAGGTGCTTCAACTTTTTTTCCAAATACTTTATTTTATCCTAAATACTTGATTGACCCTGCAAACACGTAGTCCTTTATGGGAAGCCTTTAGAATGAAATTCTCTGCACTTGATGTAACAAAGTATCGCAGTAAGAAGAACTAAATCAAGGGCTGCTGTGCTTCTGAATTGTTTGAGGCATTTTTTTTTCAATAGTCAACTTATTCTCCCCAAACTTTCTATCACTCCTGGCTGGTTGTTTAATAGTTTTAGATTGAAATTTCTATCAGTTTTAAAACTAGTAATCTGAATTCAGTAGACGAATGACTGGAGTAACAGATAGGCCCATGTGGCATACATCGGATACGGTCTCTGGGCATGGAATATTTATGGTGACATTTAGACCACAGTTTTGCATCAGGCAGTAGTGTGTGCCCTGAAACTATTGGAAGCTAATCCTGGTGTTCTTATGCTGTTTGCCATGCTTCTTACTGAACACTTCTGTCCTACAGCAGTCTTGTTATGCGGAGCATTTTCTTGCTCCAGCAATGCTTCAGAATGCAGCACTCCTCAATAAAAAGTGCACGTACCTTACACATTTCTAAAACAAGTCCCAGGAGATTCTGACTACTTTTTTTCTCATCTCAAAACAGTTCATCTCTTATCAATAAATTTTACACAAATTCTTTCTTTATATCACTGTATTAAGGAGCAGAGAAAAATCAATATGAACTGGTCGGGGCATAAAATTTTAAAATAGTAATATTAAAGAGTTAAAAGCAATGTGCAGAGAGGAAAGCATTTAAATGAAACAGACCAGGTGAAAAAGAAATACAGTGCATCATGCATAGAGAATGTGTTTATTGGAGTAGTCCCAGTCCCAGATCAAAGATATTGCAATAGTGGCTGGAATCCATAAAGCATTTCCCGTGCCAGCAAATGTTTCACAAAACCTCACAGGGAAGTCTAGGAAGTTCTTTCCCAGTATCATATTAAAAGGAAAAATATCCAGGCCAAAAGTTGTTAAATCTCTGATCAGGATTTCCTCTATCCTATAATATACAAAGGACAGTTCTTTCAAATACTGTTTTCTGATGTGAAAGAATGAAAGGAAAAAAAAAAAAAAAGCTGGAATAAATGCTGTCTGTTGAATGGCAGCCAAAAACTGCAGGAAGAGACCCAATATCAGAACTGTGAGCAATTTCAAATGGGTGCAGATTAGATCAAGGGAATGAGTTTGAGGCAAGAGCTTGTATCCATTACTGTAACCTGGGACTCTCTTTGCAGGGAAGAGAGCTCAAAACAAGAACCTGGGCAAGCCGAAAAGGTGTCTTCCAGGGCATGAAGAAAGTCAAATCAGTTGCGTTGATTTTGTCTGTGTGCAAATTTGATCGCAGGAATTTATAAACCTATCAAAAGACAGGATGTAGATTAGAGTAGCTCTAGTGCTGGGTTGGCACTAGCTGCCAAGATCTGCTTGGGCGAGTGGGGTCTCTAGGGGAATAGGGAGCTGTCATCTTTGGTAAAGGGTAAGAACGTGGAGAAGCAGCTCAGGTGCTTGGGAGATGAAAAGGTTTGTCACAGCGAAGCATGAGAGCTTAGATATGCAGATTTCCATTCAGCTAGACTTCATCTGGCTCCCTGGTACCTCCATGAGGGACCTCGTCTATGAAGCTGACTTGCAAATGATCATATTAAATATCACTTTCATCAGAATATCAAATACTAGCATCAAATACTAGCAATCTGAAGGAACATAACCATAACTAGGATAGTAATGTTTCTGCAAGGTAGCAGTTCCATTTTCTCTCTTCTCCTGGCTATGTTCTCCTGGCAGAATACACAAATGATCTTGTTTTTTATATTAGGCAAAATATCTTTGCCTGAGAATCCTGGCAGTTTATAGAACCCAAAATTGCTTCTTGTCTCAAACCTTGGTCCTTGTCTGCTGAAGCACAGAAAGAATAATGTGACCGAAAAGAAGGAGGATGAAGTCAAGGCTAGGTAAATTAGAGAATACAGTTATATTAAGTCAGATTAAATGTACCATTATGAGTTTGCAAACTACTACGGTTTGGCATTAGGTTTTAGTTCATCTCACGTGACTTAGACTGAGAAAGACACTTCCAGGGCAGTTCATTGCTTTCTAAATAGATATTTAAGATAAGCAGGACAGCTTTGGAATAGGTAGTTAGCTTTATATATCTCTTTCAATGTAATATAGACTGAGAATAGATAACAAGGTCAGATACATAATTTTTATTCAATTGATTTAGAGAAAAATGTGTCTTTCTTAAATACCCACCTAGATCCCTCAGGGAGATTTTTTAACTGTTGCTCCCAGCTGTTATCTCTGGAACTAAGAAAAATCCTGTGAACTGGAAATATTCCAATAAAAAAAAAAAAAAGGCGTTTGAAAATGCAGCATGTTGAAGCCAAAATCTTTCATATGAAAGTCTTTGGATTTGGCCAGTATGTTCAGAGTAGGAGTTCAGAATCAGTTCGGTCTGGACTCCTGACTAACTGGCCATCAGGAGTTACACTGGTCACACCAGGCATCCTCATTAAATATAGGGTCTTATTATGACTAATGAGATGGGAATTATTTATTTTACTAGAATGAAAGGAAAAAAAAAAAAAAATGTCAAGAAAAAAATCTTCAATTTCTGGCCAGCACTAGCAGAATGATCATTTTTACTAGTTTATGATAAAGCTCTTTTGACCAGTTTCCTGGGTCATTTTAATGTTTGGCATCATTTCAGCTTTACTTTAGTCTCAAGGAGTACACTCCTGTCTAAGCTGTTTTGAGTTCTCACTGCTCCCCTCCATATTAATTTTCACGGCTCCCTTTGTTTGTTCACACACAGCTGACACTGAGCACTCCCTGCACAGGCCCGAGCAAGTGGGATCTGGGCACTCCCCCTAAGCAAGCACTTCATTAGAGACATCAGAGATGTGATGACCTGTTCAGACCCCTAAAGAAGCCAAGACTCCATGGCTGGGAGCAGAGACTGCAGAGAAATACGACTGAGCTTACAGCATTGCAAAGGGATGAATTATTTATGGTAGGTAGTAAGTCTCAATAAAAAAAAATAATATATATATATATATTTTTTAATTCAGGACCATCTAATTCAGCTCTGCTGTTTTCAGCGGTTGAGATTCGGCTGACATTAGAGGCAGCCATAGCAAAATGCTGAAACAACAAGACAACAACAACAACAAAAACATTTTTGTTTGAAATTCAGAGACAATTAATGTTAGGAAATCTCACAGGAAAGTCTGTTCTTTGAAGATTTTTAATCAGGCTTTTCAGCAAAAGAAGACAAAGTAAACATCAGGAAAAGCATCCAAGTGAAACTCTCTTCCTTTGGAAGTTCATCTACTGCTTCTGCATCTCCTCGTCCTAACTTTTTGATAATTAGATTTTTTTAAAAAAGATACTTAATTTAGTTTGTGTGCTAGTTTATGATTCTAATAACAACTAATGATTTTGCATTAAAAGGAAGTATTATTTGCAGCTTGACTAGATTTATTAGTTACCCATGTAGATCTCAGCTTTCTAAAATTCAACCTGGAGATGCAGAGCTGTGATGAAAAAGAGAAGTTTCTGGGTAGTAATATGTTTTTGTGTTTTATTTTATCTATGCCTTCCAAGCATTTTAGCAGGCAAGCTTAAAAAAAATGAACTGGAAAAAAAACCCTTAGATACTTATCACTGAAGGTCTCTCTGCATTCAGCTAGCTCTTTCCAACTCCTTTTTTATGGTAGTGGTACAAGGAGTTGGCATTCTTTTTTCTTTTATTTTTCCTCAAATAGCTGTCTTCTCAACCCAGGCATATGAGTGAGGAGCCTTGTTAATATCTGAATTTATATGTTTTCTCATATGGTGTTTATATGGGTCATCATTTAAATCTGTAATCCTTCAGTTTTTGCCTTCCCAGACATTAAAGCACAGCATCTTCACAAGTAAAGAACTTCTGAATGATCCAGCTCTCTGAACTCTAGAAATTTACACTTTACATATTTGCATCTGAGATAACAGTCCTCTGTCCCCCTGTATTCCATAGAGAAAACCTCTAGGGTGTAACTCATCTGGCCTATTTGAGATTTTACAAAATGAATTGCACTTGGAAGAACATCTTTTGCGCTGACTGTAAAGGGAGCCTGAGTTGTTCACTTAATGAGATGTAAATGTAGACATTTAGTCCTACAGCCTGTGTCTTAAAAAGAGAAAAAGAGAAAAATAGGTATCTTGTTGGAACATTATACTCTTGTTGGAACATAATGACTCATAATATAAAGGTCAGTACTGGTGCTTCAGGCATCATAACTAATTCTTCTGACCATGATCTTTATGCAGGACTTGGTGCTCCTGCTAACTGCCTCCTTTTTACTTGTTTATTGGGGACTTATAACAGCTTATTAGTTGTACTCCATCCTCTTTTCACAGTTTCTGACCCAATTGTCCAAAACTAATAGGACCCAATACACAATCTTTCTTACTCTCTCATTAGGATTACATCTGGGCTCCAATTTATCAGCAATAGTCTGAAGCAATTTTAATCAGTGTTGACCCCCAAAGCAACCCTGTTAAAATTAATGAGACGGCAAACCTGTAAGAGCAGGCAGGACTGACTGATGTGGAAACTACCTGATGGCACCGGGGTCTCTTGACAAATCAGATGCATTTCAGGTGTCTTGTCAACTTTGCACTCTCTTTATTTTCCAGTGTAAGCCACCAGAAATAGACACTTCTGCTTCATTTTGCCTATCACTCACTTTTTCAGGGTGTGCAATTGCTCAGACCAATCCAGTTCTATTACCCTCAAAAGCCCATGTAGGAATTATAAAGCTATACTGTGACCATGTAGCTCTGACAATTTGAAGAAACAACTTGTAGGAGTGCAAGAGGAACAGAAAAGCTATGGAAGGAGAAGACTGTTTCCTTAAAAAGCTATTATTCCTCAAGAAATAAAGATGGACAACATTTTTAAATCTAGCATTTTTTTTCCAGAAGTTTGTGTTAAAAATAGAGTATCTGGCTATGACGAGTAGTTCTATACAATCTGAGATAACAGATCTAGATCTGGGAATCACATTTATGTACTTTCTATCCCTCTGTTCCTCAGTTGTTCAAGGTTGCCTTTCTCTGAAGTGCAGTAAAGGACTCCTTTTCTAATGAGAAATAAGAAAGTGAAGGAATGTGGAAATCAAGTCATTCAATTACATTTTTCTATTTAACAACAATTTTGAAATGTAACCAAATGGCCTAGAGTTCGCTAATAACAGCCCTGATTTGCAGTCTTCTTTCCTACCTCCCATCACTTGTTATCTCATCTCATAAGGTATCACATCAGACAAATATATCATTTTCAGAGGAGTGTGCTCAAGACTGAGCTATTAACTCTAGATTAAGCTTGGATTAACTCCACTGTAACTGGTATAAAATTACATAACATTAGTGTCTCATTCTGGCCCCCACAATGCATAAGATACTGGCACGGATTAGACATTGAAAGGTCATGTTTCTTGGTTGATGATAAGTGCCACTTATTGTGAAATTACTGGTTAGTGTCAGGGATGAAGTCAGTGGTCTCTGGTTTTGTTCAGCCCTAATCACCTACCAGGTCTCGAAATAAAAAATCACTGAGGGAAAAATACTCAGAAAGGGGATAGAGGCCTCTGTGTTACACAGCTTTCAAATCCCAAGAGGACAACAGATAAGCTGCTGGAGACCTCTCAAAAGGTACCATTTGTAGCAAAATTGTCAAAACTTTCATGCAGGAGGACCAAGTCCATAGAAAACAAGCAGAGAGTTGCAGAACTAGCTCAGAGCAAAAGCATCTTATGTTTCTTATCTAACACTCTAAGGTTATCACAAGCAGCCTTTCACACTTATGCTGTGGGGCTCCATTAAGAGAACTCCATCCCTAACAACCCACACTTCACGTTTCCCTTGATAGCTTTTCGTCTGACCTTCTGGGAAGTCGCACATGACCTATAATTGCAGAGGGTTTTTTTTTCTTTTTTTTTTTTTTTTATACAGTGAACAAAAGTGTTGTCCTTAGGTTTTTGAGTCTCAATGACTTATTTTCAGGGACTGACATTAGTATTTAAATACTCTCCAGATCAGATTACCTTTCTGATTTTTCTAAAAAAATTAAAGAAAAGGCAAAAAACAACTGTGGAATAATTTTCAAAGAAGCTAGAAAATAGCAGGGATGACAGCATTTATTGCAATTATCTTAAAAAGAAACTTCCTTAGATTTTGTATTATGTATACAAACTGTAAATAAAAATATTTAACAACTAATATTATGTTCAGTGACCATGCAATTTCCCACAGCTATAACAAATGCAACAGCACTACCAAGCAGTGAAGCAATATCCTTCAAATACTGAATATTTATGAAGGCTCAAGAGAATGTCACACTAGAAATTCTGCAGCTCCATCTGTTAATGATCCATGGAACAAATCGGAGCAACCAGGCTCAACCTTGATTAGGGAAGGAAGGACAGACAGCATGGCAAAAGTCACTCCTGAGCATAACAGCCTGGGAAACTTTGCAAGTAGCCAGGAAAGAAGAGTCAGCTTTCTGCAGTCAGGAAGAGATAGCAGGTCAACTAAAGATAAACATGGAGAACCTAGACAGTGCTCTGCATCCTCTGATAATAGTTTATTCCCTATTCCTGGAGACATCAGGACTGTGAGCAGCGGGAGGTGAAGCATGGAAAGGGAGAAAGACAAGGGGTAACTAAGGGGAACTTGCTTTATGTTTTACAAAATCTATTTCTTCCTTCTCTTTCTTCCGTATCTGAGATACAGAACTTCCAGGCTTCCTTCAAATAGTAGTGACACAATGTGCCCATCACAGGTTCTTCCACTCAAAAGTGAGCAAAGAAACCACCACATGAACAAGTACCTCAACTACTGGGATGAAGAAGAGGAGAGAAAGGTCCTCTTCTCTATAAAGGGACTGAGCAAAGCCACTGTGGGCAGAAAGGTCTGTGAGCTTGGTGACTGCTGTCATTAAGATATCAGTGCTGCACTGAGTGGGACGAGGGACCCTGCAGTGGGTACCAAGCCACATGGCTGCTAACACATCCTTCCTGTGTCCCTCTTCTGTCTTCTTCTGGTAAAGCTTTTATTTACCCTTTCATATAAGAGACACCACTGTAAAGAGACAAAAAAGGAAGCAGGATAGTAGCAGGAATGAGCGTACAAAATATACTAGTTTATTTTAAACCAGTGGTGAGATGGAAAAATCAATGAGACAGGTCCTGTCCACCGAGGTATGCTTTTTCTGCAGCACCCTGCAACAACATGTCTCTTAACCTACAGGACTCCTGGCACAGCTGACACGGGGAGAAGACGTGTGTGGATTTGACAGGGTGAGCTCACAGAGCAGCAGGAGCCGTGGGGCACTTGTGACAAGTTCCTTTCTGACAGCGCCAAAATTTCAGCGCTGCGGCTCCTAGACATTTAGTTTGACAAAAAGTCAGAAGCAGAGTCACTCCATTAGTACCTTTCAGGGTTGGGGCAAGACAGCTGAGGTGCTTGTCNGCGCCAAAATTTCAGCGCTGCGGCTCCTAGACATTTAGTTTGACAAAAAGTCAGAAGCAGAGTCACACAGTCACTCCATTAGTACTTTTCGGGGTTGGGGCAAGACAGCTGACGTGCTTGTCAGCTTGACACTAGGGGAGATTGCAGCACCTTCCTGTGGTAATAAAAATTAATATTAATAGGAACTTACCTGAAATAAAATGCACTTAAATTTAGTCAGGGTCTAATGTGAGAAGAGTATCCCTTAGGGTATAGCAAATGGCTAATAAAATCATGAAGCAATTTCAATTTTAACATCACTTTGGTTAATTGTTTCTAAACTAAGATGTGGGTGGATGGACAGATAAGATAGGGAGAGAGTGGTAATCATCACTCTGCTGCTGGAAGTTGCTAACAGAGGGAAAACAGACTATTGGTATTGATTTTAATGATCAGCCGTTACTCTCTTCTTGAAAGCGCCAATATCCTGGGGATTTAATGTTCCTGAAACCTGGGATAATTCACTCTGATCTTTTAGAGCAAGATTAGGAGGGGAGGGAGCGTATAACAACAGTCTGTGCTGATTTATAATGTTCTGCAGTCTGTTTGCCTTTCAGCGACTTTGTATCAGGACAAAGTTAGTGCAAAATGTTAAAAGTAGGTAGCTTTTTTGATGCAGTTTGTTCTTTTAGTTTTTTTTTTTTTCATTTTTGGGGGGTGCAAAGTTAAATTGAATTTTCCATCTGACTAAATTCAAGTTTTCATTTATGCAGCTAGTGATTCAGAAGGCAAAACAGTTATTAAGTTTGCTATGTCAGCTGTGAATGGGATTTAAACTGTTTAGATCAGAACTTGAACTTAAAAAAACTTCCATTTGGAAATATTGCCACATGTATTTTCATGTCAACATTTGGGTCTGACATGACAGAAACTGCTCTTATGTTATTTCATGATGCAAAATAGACATGTTGGAAATCTAATAAGAATATTTTCCCTTAACTTCCTCTCCTTGCCCCTTCCTATTCAACTTATACACACGCATACTCTCAGAAAGGTTTGAGACACCAAAGTATCTGCTCACTCAGCTAAGACAAAGGGAGATCAATTATTTCCTAAAGTAGAGTTAACTATTAGCTAGCTAAATGCCTCATGAAGTCATGCATTCTGCCCTAGGTGCGTAAACTAAAGAAGTGAATTATTTTTCTTTTCTTTATCTTAGGAAAAAAAATAAAGTAATAATAATAAAAAACTCTTCTGTTTACAATGGCCAGGGCTTTTATTTAGCACCAAAGGTCTGTATCCCTACTCAGTGTTTTATGATCTGCTATTTTGGAAAAAAATCACAACAGAAAACAATTAATTAATCTATATGCATGACTACATAGTGTTGATTGATGCATTCATGATTCCTCATTGCCTTCTTTGGCCATTTTTTGGTCACACACAGTTTCCTTTCTTTTTCACTTGCATAACTATTTCTTCCTTTTTATTCTGTACATCCTTTTATTTGATTGTTATTATAAGACTACAGTAACTGCCTGATAGGTTTCCTTGTAAGGATGTGCATTTATAGCCATCCATATTTAATTCTTTACCTTCTGGCAGATGGATACTTTACTTGACTGCAGACTTCTCAATAGGAGTAGGTTCCAACTAGTCATTACAGCTAGTTTTATACTGCTTAAAAGGAAAGGTCTCCAAAGCAGCTCTCCTTATGATATGTTCCTCCTTCTCTCCAAGGGGGAAATTGATAAATAATGTGCAAACAGTCCATCCCAGGCTGCTGCTGGTATTTCCCCATAACACAAACTCATATGGCTGCTGAGACCAATGGGACTCACATAGCATGCAGTATGTGCTCCTCAGCTATTCTGCATCCACCTTTGCTCGTTTGTTATCCCAACCCTCAGGTGAGTTTGGAGCTGCCCTCAGCAGCCAAGAGAGACACGCCTAGAACTACCTCCCCTCTATCCTCTTAAATTCTGACCTAACTGTAAAATGACAATTAGGTCTCTCTTGATCCTTAACTTTGCATTGCTTCTTTGTGTGGGACTGGCTTCTGTTCCCCCGGTCCAAGAGTGTCTTTTTCTCTGCAACCTTCATATAAAATCATATTTCATAAGGTCCTTCCTCACACCATCAACCATTCATTTTAGCTTCTTCATGGTGCGGCTTCTTTAATATCTTTGTGCTTCCTCTTATTGTTCTTATCATTTAGTAGAGAATGAAAACATGAAAAAGTGAAAGTTATTCTGTCCTGTTCCTTTAACAACCTGCACTAAAATGCCCACTGCCTCGGGATTAGAATTTAGCAGCCTGTTGCCCCTTGTATAGCACATGAGGTTGTTGTGTCCTGCAACCTGGAAAACCCCAAGGATGTACAGGTTTGAGAAGGGAATGATCTTCAGGGTCATTCTTTAGTGAGAGGGAGGCAATGGCAGTAGGAAAGGAGATTGTAAAGACTCCCTGAGCTTTTTAGACGAGTAGTATTTTGTAGAAGCCATTTTTTTTGGTATGCAGTGGCTCCAAAAACTTTGATTTCTTTGGATGGCAGGATATGTAAAGGGATTTCCATGCAGCAGGTCATGAATAGGTTTTCATCTTCTCTGCAATGGTCTCGTATTGTTGTATGTGGTTGTAAGAGTGGTCATTCTAGCCAACTGTTATTTGCGAGAAAGTTTCTGAGAAACTATGCGAGTGCTTCATACCCACACTAACGTTGTATTCAAGAGTCTGAAAGCAGAATTTTTCTTGATTAAAAACAAGTGTTGTGAATCACAGTTACAAATTGTTAAAATTCTGTTCTTTGGGGCCTGGAGCTGGAATGCATTGGGAAAAAAAAGGTTAAAAAAAAGGGTTTGTGGACTCATGTATTCTTTTTTTTCTTATTCAGCTGCTCGACTAAAATGATACTTCTTTTTAAAAAAAGGGATTTTAACAGAGACTATTTATTCTGAGCATACAGAACCTTTTATGAAATATTTAGGCACATTTCTTTAAAGATTAAGAAAACATGAGATTTAAAAGCATAGTGAATATTAGTAATGCACCAAAAGATTTTACAGTCTTTTTTTTTTTTTAATGCCAAGTCATTAGTAAGGTTCATTTGTTCACTTTATAAAACAAAGTTCTTCATAATTTAAGGCAATTTGCATATTTCTGGTAATATTCCAGACTGTATGCAGTTAAGCTCAGTGAGAGGGAGATACATTTCTAATGCAAATGAAATCATATTTAGAGGAGATAACATCTGAAAAGATATGAAGATACTGAGAGAAGATATGATCTGTTTTGAACAATGGCTCTTCAGTAGTAATAACTGACGATCACACAGAATATTTAATATAGTTAGAAAGCAGTACAAAATATTACATAAGTGATCCTATAGGTAGGTAAGGATTATTTTGTCCCCAGTTCACAGAGATATTATGATATGACTCATTCAGTATAATATACTAAGGAAGAAGTTTACAGATAGATTTTCCAATGCTCTCAGCACTGGAAAAGGATCATATCTGACCTAAGGATCTGATTCTGGAAGTTATCTAAAATCCTCACCGTTAAATTCACCTGAAAAAAATTAAGAAATTGGGGCCAATAACCACTAAAAAAATTAAACAGGTTTTGTATATAAATTATTAAATAAGCCTGCAAAAAATAGAAGACTATAGACAAGTAAGAATGGAGGACAGAAAGATTCATGTTGCTTACCTAAAAAAACTTGATGAAAAATTACACCTAAAACAGATAAAAGTGATCATGAGATGCATAAGAGATAATAAATCATGAAAGTATGTTCTATTAAGTAGGCGCTTAGGTTTGAACATAGGTTTTCAGCAAAGTATTTCAGCTTTTCTAATTCTTGTAGTCAGCTATAAAAACCCTCTGGTTGAACACCGACAATATTTGTAATGATCTAAAGTCATGGTCCAGCATCACAATATGAAGTCTTGAAATGGACAGTCTTTAAACTACTGTTGTACATATGATATTTAAAATGATAAAACAAGTTTCAATATACCAGCACATTCATTTTCATAAACTTATATCCAAAATGCAATAAAAACAGCATGCATTTACGCATGTAGGCAATGTACAAGTATAGGAGCTCAATGTCCCTGGTGTATTAAAGTTTTCCAGATGTTGACACTGTGACTCAGATGACTAGACAAACGCTAATTCCGACATAAATGGCCAACCAAGGAGAGAATACAGAAGCCATTCTGTTACACCCAGCCAAACCATAAATGCAGTGCTGACAAGAACATATTTGCTCAGAGAGAATAAAAAAGCCACAAAGGAAGAGTCAGGAATTATATCTCCCTTGTGGCAGGCACTTGTATACCCTTGTAATAAGAAGACTGTCTGCAACTCAGCGGGCTTAGATTTCATATAGTTTGATCGTAGGCAGACCAAAATAGGTTAGCTTAAACTTATGAGGTTCCAATATCGTAAAACTCTTGGAGATTTTGGAATCAATTATCACTTGTCTAACTGTTTGTACTAAGTAGTCTGAAGAACTAGCAGGAAAAAATGCATCCTTCAGTTTTTAAGACTTGAAGGTAGTTCATGTAAGCACCTCCTCAGCCAGGATACCTGTCCGTTGTAATGCATAGAGTTCATGTAACATGAGAAGGCTTGTTGTCTGCTTTTAATACATCTCAGGTTTGCAAAGGTGGAAGTGTTAGGACCAAACCAGTTGTTTATTTCACACTTACTAATACTTAATGGAGACGGTGAAGTTGATTGCCTGTAGAAACCAGAATGAAATACACAAAGATACTAAGAAAATGAATGAAGAACAAAACTACTGATGACCATGGCTAGGTCAAGACTGAAAGAAGGTATCTGCAACAAGAATATAACAATTCAGACCACTCATGGGAAGAAAGTTTTAGACCCTGTGTGACTCAGAGCACTTTAGACGTATACTGAAGTATAAGTTCCTATTTAATCACTGGAGAGAGTTAGGTGACTTCTCAAGGTTGATCAAGTGCCTGAATTGTGCAAAGTCACCAAAACAAGTTTCATTACCATAGATCAATTCTTTTATTGCTCTCTTCTCATGTGAATAAGCTAAAAAAAGAAACATCAATCAAACACTTTGATCTTTTAAATCTTTTAAATCTTTGCTTCATCTAATATGTTCCTTACTCTCTAGTAAGTGACATCAAATGGTCCTTACTGTTAAAATGCAAATATTACTGTGCTACTGTTCTACTAATGTATTACTGTTCATTATGTAGATCAATTAGCAACCTCCCTCTCCCTGCAAATATCAAGCTCTCCCAAAATCGTGTTTGTTATATTCAGATCTACATGTGCACACAAAATTTTTTTGCCCTGTAAAATATTTTCAAATGTTAAGTGCTACAGCATCACACCCCATTGTTAAATGATGACCATTCATACCAAGTAAATGAAAAAGTTGTAACAATTTGCTTTCTGTAATAATTAGTTCTTTGGGCAATGAATGGTATTGCCATATGTTTTAGTTTAAAATAGAGTCTTGCTTTACCCTTTCTTTTCTTTTGTAAAACTTTCAAAACAGTTTGTTCTTGATGTGAGTGTACAAAGCTTACAGCTGGGTTTTAAGCATATTCTTCTTTTTTGATAGAGACCCGCTTTTTCACTTAAAGAGCTAAAACTGTAGTCCAAGTTAATCAGCACACAGAGTTGGGCTTCCAGATGCAGGACATGTTAAATCATTGAGGTTTTTAAGTACCCAGGAAATCCTTTAGTAAATGCTTAGTGCATATGGTACTTTTGAAGTTGCTCATCTTCTCCTTCCCCCTCAATCTTTCTCCATCAATTTTTTTTGGTTTTTATTTTTCATTATTCATTGGATGCATGACACCACAGATATCTGAAAGCCTGAAGTGGTTTGCCATTCCATATCTGAATTGATGTTCTTTTCACACTGAAGGTAAGGACAGAATATATTTGCTTAAATATAGTCACCTGGTAACATTTTTGAAAAGGATGACTTAGTTTATCCAAGATATGTTCATGGGAATGGCAGGAGGAATGGTGGGATTCCTCACAGTTCCCCAAAAACACTGCACGCCTACATGCAGGCTCCGTAACGCACATCTACCTCTGAGCTACCCGTCTAAAATCGCACTATAGTCAGTGGGGGAAATAGGCATAATTCTCCTTATTCTAAAGCTGGCATCTAAAATGCCAAATTAATAATGCCCTGAAAATCTATTTCTCTCTGTTGACTATGAAAACTAACTCAGGTTTTAAGTTAGAGGAGATGAGCTACATCCTAACATTTCCATAAACTGATGCAATCTCTGAAACTTCTGAACAAGTTTGGGGTTACTCTGTGTAAACGAAGAGAAATTTGTGCCCGTCTTACCTCGTTTTTTATTTAAACATTTCTATTTTTATTTGCAGCCTCCCTTAATACATTTGGGCTTTTCATCAGCTATCTTTTCAGCATTTCCCTTTTTCCACCTGCACACTGATTTCAGTAAATGAATTTTTCAAGAGCGAGCAAGTGATACATTCTAATTTGGGAATTATTTAAAAGTTCAGGATTATATAACTGTTCAACCTCTCATAAACAGTATTACCACTAGGTTACCACTAGGTACCACTAATTCTAGGTTTCCACTACTAGAATTTATTGCGTTTTAATGTGTGCGTTTGTTACAATGTTAATAAAATGCTAGATGCTCTCTTCTGGGGAATGTATACTACAGCTCATATGGTGCAAGCACATACAAATACTACAGTTTTTCCAAATGTTCACAGATTGAACTTATATGACATCATAGAGCAACTCCTTATATGAAGGAAGCTTTAACATACTGCAGTCCTCAGTGTTGCTGTATGAAATATGACATGCATTTCATGTCCTGCATATGAAACATATGTTCATCCCATATAAGAATCAAGTCTGTAGCACTTTCATGATAAACACCTGTTACCCATCTAGCTAAAATATGACTGTTGTGATCACAGGGCTTGAGATCCTTTACTGTCAGAGATGCACTTATCCCTTTTTTAGTGAATATGGGGAGACTGTAGCACAGGCTGGCGAATCCTCCAACACTACAGCGGTAATTGAAGTGAATATGGGCAATGCAAACTTTATCACCCTTCTTATCCTGCAACATTTGTGCATCTCTGCTTCTGGTACACTGTTAACTTGTATTTTTTACTTTTATGGCTTATGGGCTGATTTGGTTTTCAAGAAATTTATTAATCTGCTCCCCCAATCTTACTATAGTACTGTAAGAATGTTGTATCACTCTTCCCTTGATCTTTAGTGCAGATATTGTATGCAAGATAATGTTTACAACTTGAATTTTATGATCATCCTAATATAATCAAAAAGAAGAAATTCAAAGCTACTTATTTTAAAAAATGTGCTTTCTTTAGACTGTTAACTCATGGGCGGTAAATATAAGAGAGGATATTTAACAAGCTGATAAATATTGCTGACAAAAGAATTTATTGATTTAAATTAATCTGGATAAGTCCAGGCAGGAAATCAGCAGTCCTGCAGTGTTCCTTTTAGGAGTGATGGGACAAAAATTCTGGCTAATTTAAGGAAGTTTGTACAGTTTGTACAGTTTACCACAGAAACCGTCTGAAAAGGCAGGGGATTGGACTCAGCAACCCAGAAATCTCTTCCAAGGCTCATCTGAACTGCTCAGTTGAACTGTCGTATTTCCTATCATTTGATTTAAAAAAACAAAACAAAACAAAACTTCTTAAAGGGAGTTTCCAGCACTTTCCTTTCTAGCTTTTTTTTTCTTAAAGAAAATAAAGGAAGGGTAATATTCAAAGTGGAAACTGGGCTTCACTGAACTGCCTCCTCTTAATTCCTTGGATTACTCTCTTTCTTTGTGTTGATATTTGTCTATTTCTTATTAATTTATTCAATTCCACTGAGTAGCTTTTCTTTTTAATTCCCTGCATTACTCATTCTTTCAAGGTATTGCATATCTGGAGGAGGTCAAATATAATGCAGCTTCAGGAAAGCACTATAATTTTTGTTTCTGTCTTCCTCTACTTGTCCACAGAATGTATGTGCATGGGGCACAAAAAGAGGGTGTGAGGAGAAGTTGGTCATATTCATAAGGAAAATTGGAAAGCAGATAAGTCACTTTAATTAAAATCAAACTCCTGGGATTCTTTTTTTTTTTTTTTTTTGGATGAAGAGAGAGGAGGATTCCTGGTAAAAAAAAATCAGAAGACAAAGGCAATGATAAATCTGTCTTTCTGAGTTCAAAAGTGAATGAAACACTCCCAGAGGAAATCTCAAGTATTAGGACCTTACCCACTAGTACAGCTGCTCAGCTCTGAGCACTCCGAAGCCGAGCACAGGCTCCAGGCTTCCCATGGCTCTGCCCTACACCCCTGTTGTCGCTGAAGGGGCAGAGGTAGAGGGTTGGCATCTAGGCAATTTGGATTTGCCTGTTCCAGGTTCTCCTTCTCCTTTAGCATTATTCACTAATGTAATTGCGTAAACATGTAGAGACCTTTTGAATGTGGTGGGATAGATGTTAGTTTGGAAGATCCTCTTTAGGATCTGCAGCCCCCATTCTAAAGTTGACTAAAGAAGAGAGGCTAGAAAACATGGTCCAGATCAGGCCTGAAAGCCATCAGCTGGATCATCATATGCTAGCCAAAATCTGGATCCTTTCCTCCTCACACCAGCTAGGAAATGTGCTGTTTAGAGCACGGAACATGTAATTTTCCTGCAGAAAATGTATGGAAATAAACAAAGGGCTGAGCACAATCTGTTCCCCATCACACCTATTCAGTAAGAGAGCAAATGGGGCCGATTTATATCTGTGAGTAATTCAAGGAGAGGTAATCAATATGCTAGATTTAGGGGAGCTTATGCTATCTATATGCCAGACTCAGGGGAGCAAAAATAAAAAGTTACTATGTAAGAATGGAAAACAAAACCATCAAATTTGGCAGCAATCACCTGTTGTCCTTTCTAAAAGCACATAAGTGTTTTTAAAAGAGAGTATTCTAAATCCAAAAGCATATTAAAAGTAGACAGTATATGAAAAGAATTCTATAACATATTTATGGAAAAGAAATGGATAGAAGCCAAATCTGACACACCTTGTTCAAGCAAAACTCCATCCACCAACATAGTACTTTTTTCCTGAATAAAGCCTGTGGGATTCGACACTCTTGCTTAGCAGAAGAATTCACTTCAATATCAGGACACTGAAACTGAGATAATATTAGTAAAATGGTTGCGGTTGCCTGGAGATAGATGTATTTGCATCTGCAGGGCAGGTCTCCAGCTGCCTCTCTACAAGGTCTACTGTGGCTTCTGCACCATGACTGCGAGCTCTGGATGGAAATCTTGGATACCTGGGCATGTCCCAGATGACATCCTAGGCTGAATTTAGCAACAGTTTTGTTGCTTCAGTTCATTCATAGACACCTCAATTTGCGTTTGCTAATCCTGGGGTGAATCACCATAAAGTCCAGTGCGTCAATACTAGAAAAGAGCCATGGTGAAGTCATGGTGAGCATTTCTGCAAAGTTGCAAGAGAGCACGAAATCAGTCAAAGACCAGAAACATAACCTAGTAACTATGGTAAAGATTAATAATAGTACCGCTGTTTCTTCACGAATAAGGATTTTTTTTTTCTCTCGAGTTACTGTAAATCTGTAGTAATTGCACTAACCTGCAATGACAATAAGAAAGAAGAGAAAGGAAGCAGAAAGAGCATTTGTTAATAATTTTTTTCCTAACTAACATCATTTTACAATAAAAACTTTCTCAAAAATATAAAATAAATGAAATAAAGCCCTCTAGGTTCTCTGTCCTGCATTTGCTGCTTGGATATCATATCTGCCATTCAGGCATGTGGACAGCTCTGAAGACCAGGTGGCACTGGTGTGATAAAACTTCACACTGCACAAGGTCCCTGGCTATTCATAAAAGGAAAGGTCACAGAAACAAAGGTGGGTTGATTGAAGGAAGGTAATAGAGATGTTCATATAAGAAAGTGTGCAGGACAGATGCATGAATATTATTAGAAAAATCCATGATGAGTCCCTGTGGTGAAATGAGCAGCAGGTGCCGGGCTGCTGCAGGGGATATTAAGCAGGCGGTTTGAAAGAGCAGATAGATACCATAGCCCTGGGACACATTCATTATAGCAGAGGAGATGCAAAAGCTCCCTTAGTACATGCAATCACACACTGCTGATTTGAAAACAACTGATTTTATTGCGAAAAATAAAGTCATGAGTGGCCAAAAAGCCAAGAGAGCTCTTGATATTTTCCGAGGGCAACACCTTTCTTATGAAATGGGAGCACCAGACAAGTGTGGAGCTATTAGAGGAGGGCTTCAGGGAAGGCATTATTCTCAGATTTCAGGACAGGAGCAGTGGAGAGAGCTGGTCAAACAAAACTGCTTAAACAGAGTAAGTTTTTTTTCCTTTGTAGGCAG
Organism: Crypturellus undulatus; assembly: GCA_013389825.1. NCBI lineage: Eukaryota > Metazoa > Chordata > Aves > Tinamiformes > Tinamidae > Crypturellus > Crypturellus undulatus. Next base: position 599,100 of record VWPW01026040.1, on the reverse strand, counting down.
TCATGGAAAAGGACTAGGACATTTTTAGCAATGCTGGTACCTCTACAGAGAGAATATTTTGGTTTAGCTTTTTTTGAATGTCTCCAAAACATTTATCTTATAAAGCAGCAAATAAAATCGATTCTAGTGACAGCCAAATACCACTCCCCAAGAGAGGCATTCAGAGTAAATTCACTGACCTCAGAGGAGCTAGTGTGGATTATGCTATTGTGCTAGGAAATGAAAGTACAGTTTGTCTCTGCTCTGCTAAACAAGGGAACTGTCAACTTTATAAATGAAACCAGCCACACAGCAACCACCCGTTTTCCCTCATCCAACACACACACCGCTTTTAGTTTCCATTTGTATTAAGGTAGTTTAATTTGGGTCATTAAGCATTTCTTTATTAGAACATCTGCCTTTGAATATAGAAAGCAGTGATGTGGCTTCCAAATGGAGCAGGCGTGTCAGCAATGTAGGAAGAAAAAGAAAGATCCAGCAGGACAACTTTGAAACATTGTAGAATGTGTTAGCTAAAACTAATTATTTTAATCTGTATATTAACTGGTTGAAAACAGAAGATGACTTGCAAGATTTTATGAACACATCAAAGACTTCTGATTACATAAAAAGACACTCATAGTTTTATCTCTTATGCTTAATTATGCTTAGGGCTAAAGGTTTCCTATTTAAACCAGTTGTCCTTTTTTATTATTATTTATTTATTTTTCTTTGAAGAGCACATGCTCCAAAAGAGCATTGATACTTCAAAAAGATATACCTTGTACATGAGGTAGCACTTAGTAATAATTTCATCTTTGCTCCTCTTTTTCCATCTTGTAGAAGAAAAGCATGTAGCTAGTTAATATTTATCATCAAAACCCATAGCGGTACCAACATTATGGTGGTACTACTACCTTAAAACTCAACGTTATGTTAAAAAGAAAATTCCTATTTTTAACTCCTTTCAGTCAGTTTTATATTTCTTTACTTCTTTGTACACTGCTTTATACTACTTTGAAGAATGGGTAGGACCTGTATTCATATCCACTTCAACAAAGGGGAAATCATTGGCTTTGCACTACTGGTTCATGCTGCTAAGCCCCATGTGGAGATCAGGGGTCTTTGCCTTTGTTTCTGGAACAGTAAATGCATTGCATCAGTCAGAATTGCTCAAATGAAGCTGAGGCCTTTCCCACAAGTAACCTTGAATTAGGCCCTCACATGTTTCATAATTCAAAATCGGAGGAGATAAGATTATGATGATCACTTAGCTAGATTAATACTTCACTGAATTAATTTCTTCTCTAAGATAATTCCTATGTTTTAGAAGAACATACAATCTGGATTTTAAAATTGCTGATGCTGTAGAAACCCTCACTATGATAAGCTCTTGCAAAGATCACTGTCTGACTATTGCAATTTTGTACTTCTAATATGAATTGAACTTAAAATTTCATTCACTGTACTTTTTTATATCAAAGATCGTCTCTATGTCAGTGCTTTAACAAATCTAAATGGTTCCAGGTTTAGATTTAGTTTTCGAAGAATTTGTATAAAACACATTAACAACATGATATTGATTCTTATATACTTCAAATTAAACAAACTCTTTGAAACACTGAAAGTGAAAAACAGTTCAGGTTTCCCTTCACTCTATTATTGCAAGTAAATGAAGTTGAAACAAACTCAAATGAGAAAAGAAATCAATGAGAGAAAGTACAGTGCGTGTATGAAAGCTCATTCCCATGAGTTTAAAATGACAGTAACATTAGATTGCACTGATTGACTCGTTTTTAATTTATATCAAAGGCAGTATTTAGGTGTCTTGTGCCATTCAGTCAATTGTAGATCAGGTTCTTGCCTGAACTATTTAACTCTTTTATGAGTTTATAAAGAGAGAATCCCAGGGGTGTTCCTTTTCAGAGTGATGAGCAGAGGTTCAACTCTCCAACTCATATTAATACAAACTGTGACCTCAAATTCCCACCTCTTCCTCTCCCATTCCCATTTTTTAAGGATAGTGTGTGCAAATGATGAAGAAAGAATACAAAATCTGTCTTGTTTTATTTCCTATGTCTGAAAAGGGTTATGTTTGGTCTTTATAAATATATTGCCAGAGAAAATCCCATGATAGACAAAGCGTTATTTAGGTTAAAGAAGTAATATAACATGGCCAAAAAGAGGCTTATGCTGGTAATTAGAAGGCTTCTAGACATTAGTGCAATGAAGTCCTGGAATAGCTTTCTACTTGGAGGCATTAAGACAGGAAAAAAAAATCTAATTAGCTGTAGGATGGAGCGCGATCAATTATAAGACTGTGGGGTTACATGATGTGGCTGACAGCAGTGACAGGGGACTGAACTCAGTGAAGTCCCTCTACTGCTTGGATTCCTACTGGAATATTTCCACTCTATTCAGTCTCTTGTTTGTACTCCACAACCTTAATTCCTCTCTAAAAGCAGAGCTATTATGTGTTTGAAGGTCTCCTGCCTGGACAGAATTTCTCACGTGGCACATTACTTGTGGCTGTATTCATGACAAGAGAGAGAAGAGACAGGACATATCATTTCATCAGACATTTTAACAGAATTACAGAAGGGCTGAGGTTGGAAGGGACATCTAGAAATCATTGGTCAAGGAGGGACACCAGGATCACATCTAGGAATGTTTTGACTCCAAAGAAGGAGCCTCCACAATCCCTCTGGTCTGCCTGTTCCAGTGCTCTGTCACCCTAACAGTAAAGAAGTTCTTCCTATTATGTACTGAAACTTCCCGTGCTTCAGTTCGTACCCATTACCACTCGTCCTATCGCTGGCCACCACCAAGAAGAGTTTGGCCCCATCCTCTTTACATCCTTCCCTCATATATTTCATCACATCTTTTTCCTCCCTGTCCCCTCTAAAGCAGCAGCTTCACTGTTTCTTTGCACTAGGTGTAAATCTATAAGTAAAATTGTACTTTGCCTAACCTCTCCTCCGTTAATGGCTCCCATGACTCCTAGAGCTTTCTTTCAAGAGTGGTGATTTTCTCTCACAAATTCCTGAAGAAAAGGGAAGTTTCCTCTGTCTTATTACACAATGTTCATAATATATTTTCAGGGTATCCTTCAGCAAGTGGGAAAAGTGTAGGAGGTGAGGCAGTTGCATGCAAACCATCAAACCAGAGTGATCAAGCACTACTGTGCCTGGTCTCAATTAAAAAACATCGCTATTTCTTTTTCTCATTTCTCTGCACAGATTTACTTCATTTAGATGTCTGTGAAGCCAGGGTTGCCGGCTTGCATGTTTACCTGAAATGCCAGGGTTAGTGACTCATCATTCTAGGGTTCCTGAGGCTAATTCCCATCACCTGCTCCATTTATCCTAGCCAGGAGGTCCTCTGCCCTCTGTGTCCTGTTGCAGTGGAGAGCATGGCTGGGCCTTATGGCTGGACCTTATGGCTGTAAATGCTAATCATATTCTACTCCATGCAATAGTGAGGCAGATCATCCCAGGGGTAGACTATTTGGATAAAATAAAATAGACATTCTTCTTTAACTATTTGTGCCTTTTTTTTCTCCTGTGCACTACTTTTTTTCTTTTTTTTTCCCCTGTTGTCCAACTCTAATTTCCCTCTCCAAAGCCTGGTTTGCCGAATCCACTCATTTTAACAGAACATAAGATGCCCTAGGGCCATGAAGTTGAAGAGGTTACAGAATTTAGTCAGCTTGTTTACATTATTCATCCTCTTAATTTTTAGCAGCCTACATTTTCTCTGTCGTTCTCCCAGGGCATTATGGCAGCAGCAATGCTTTTCCAGACAAAACCACCAAGCCTGAGCTTGCAGAAGTTCTCCCTCTGCTCTCGCGGGTGAATGCCACCATGATGCTGCTGGAGTAGGTTACAGATTAGCACAGGAATTTTTTGAAATTATGTGGTCTGTAGTGGAAAAAGGTTTGAACTCACTGTGCAATCAGGATATCCCCTCTTTTCTGCTAGTTCTGCATGCGGAGTAATATAGCCTCTTCCCTCCTGCCACTTAGAGCCGGGCATTGGTGCACGGTATTGCCTCCGCGGACGCTCTCCATGGAGCCCACATTCCTTCCTTACCTATCCTGGTGCAATTCTCCTGGATATGCAGTGACTGCTGTTGTCATGGGGGGTTCACCCTGGAGTCAAGGAGATCGGTGGATATTCTTCATCCCTCACTTGTAACAGAGCCAGCTGCTGTGCATAGGAGTTTCTGGGAAGACCGGCCTACAAGGAGCGAGTGTACTTGCACGCATTGCATGTAGAAACCTCATGTGAAGAGATAAGCCTCTGCTTGGCTGCAGAAAGGGTAACGAACAAGAAATCAAGTAAACTAATGCAAAAAAGCTTCGGAGAAAGATGGAAGAGTTATTTTCTTAAAGAATTCCGTTCCCTGATACAGAGGTTTGGGACTTTCCAGTGCGTAGCCCATGGCTGTCAAAAACACGACTGTCTGAGAAGTAACGACCATCTAAGGAGCAACCTGCTTGTGCTCCAAGCTATAAAAGCTGCAGATGGCAGGAGTCTCTTAAAGGGAAAATAGCTTTAGCAATGAAGTGCTTGAAGAAATCTTGTTGAGACGCATCACACTGAAGATAAATCAATGCAATCATTCCTGGAAAGCCTGGCTGACAAATTTCCCTATCACATAGTTGGTGGAGATAGCATAAAATATTTCCTGCTTTATGCATGCAAACATTTCTGGTGATTTCAGTAAGACCCAGACAAACCTCGTGTATAAAGAAAACAGCCAAGAGGCTAAGGATTCAGCCAAGAGTTTTGTAGCTCTTATGAAAAATCCCAGGGAGTCTGAAGGAAAATTATGACTATTTTAAAGTAACCTAAAATTGAAAAGGTAATGGCTAGTATGGACTTTTCAGGGGAATTTTAGATTTGATGGAAAAGGTGTCATTCTGAATAGATTCACTAACTGCAGAGTACAATTTCTGCAACACAACAGTGATTTTGGTTCTGTAGATTTTCCTCCATATTATGAAAACAGGTTTCTATGAGAGACAGCTGATACATACCAGAATATGGCATATGGTGACTGAATAATTATGTGTCTCAGCCTCCCGTGTATTAAGCTGGTGTAATGAGACCCTTCTTTACAAAAACTTCAAGATCTTCAACAAGAGATGATATACCTGTGAGTCACAGCCAATAAATATGTGTGCTGCAGAAGAGGCTAGGTTCAGCTGGAAAGCTACTCAACAGGCAGGGTGGTTCTTTTGCAGAGCTTCATTCACTTCTGAACAACGGCTGAATCAAAACAATACACAAGCAAACAAGCTGTTCACCATTTATTCATCAGCCTCTTAGGATCTGGGCTACTCACACAGCTTGGAAATGTGTTTTTACTGCTGAAAGTATCATTCTTTCAGGGCAAAACGCTCTCAGATCCCAAGGTGTTGTATGCCCCAGAGCAGTCTGGTGCCTCTCAAATAGAGCAGTGTCCAGCAGCGAGCTGAACGCAGCAGGCAGCCCAGCTCGATGCCAGAGGCTGAGCTCCGGAGAGGCGGCGCAGAGATTATTTTCTCCCCATCCACTGCTAAATCAGTTACAGAAACACAAAGTGGCTCTAAATGCCTTGGGAATGCTTATTTGCTACATAAGACAAGATGAAGTGTTATTTAGCTGTGCATATGAATTCTTTTCTCGGATCAGTTTATTAGTCACATGGAAAGTTGCACCATGCTGGTCACTTCATCAAAGTCAAGCAAAAAAAAAAAATGACATTCAGGGTACAATTTCCAGAGGTAATTATTTGGGGCCAGTCAAAACATTATCTTTTCCCCTCAGATATCAAGATGAAAAAAAAAGGAAACAGATTTCCCTGTGGCATCTTTTCGTGCTTGTGCTGCAACAATTAATGTCACATCTGCTATACATCCTAATGAGGGAAAATAGTAGGGATTCTAACCCAGTTCATCCAGGAGCAAGGGATTAGAGATGTTTGTTTCTATAACCTTAGAAGCAAAAGCCTTTATTAGGGTTGTGGTACGTGACTAGTACTTACATCCTAGACCTTTCCTGTGTAACTACAAGCTGTTCACATAATTTAATTCTCTCTCCTGCTCCCATTCCAGTGTCTATAATATATATATATATATTTCCCCATTAATATAATAATTAATATAATTCCCCAATTAATATATACTGTATCAGCATATGTGCATATACCTTTATGTACATCTACTAAGCCACCACTGGCTAGAGATGTAAAAGCAGGATCAGAAATTAGTCAATGAAATGAAAAAGAGGCTGCGAGATTGACAGAATTGTTTTTTTTTTAAGTGATAATGGTTGTAATATTTAAGCTTTAAACTAACAGATTGTAATATTTAAGCTTTAAACTAACAGAAAAAAAATCCTATCCTAAATGATAGCTTAAAACTAAGTGAAATCATTAAGACAACCGATTTTTGGCTCAATCTTGGTCACAGCTCCTAAAAAAATCCTAATACAGTCTATAAAAAGAAGTAAAACTGATGCTAAATTCCAGTGTCTATCCTAAATTGTTATATACAGCATGACAAAAATGTGTCCTGAGGAATTAACCTGCCAGAGGTTAAAATATTTCCTCTGATTTACTGTGTTTTGTTAAAAATGTTTTTAAACTGATGACAAGCAAAGTGGATTGTAGTTTAATTTGAAAAGAAATTGCTCTCATGCTTAAAAAATCACCTTAAAAATCAGATTCATTATGATAAACCATAATCGTCAAGGTGCTATGGAGTAAAATGTCTTTAAATAATGTGCATATTTTGTGAGGTGTTCTTTTTATAATGCACAGCAGAAACACGTATATGGTGAGAACTCTAATCATGACAATTCATTACCATATCAGCAAAGGTTTATAAATAACTGCAGTGGGCTTCATCACGTCTAAAATTGATTAATTGAAATCAGGGAGAGAGCTCCACACTCAAACACTTGTATTTAGGTCTCTACCTAAATATATACTTGTGAGTGAGGTATTATGTTCCTCTTATAGCTACCTGAGCCCAGTATCTAGAATTACTCTTGCCAGCTTAATAGCATTTTAGATCTGGGGAAGGGAGAAGTTCAGCTGCCTGAAAAGGCCTTTCTGGATGGTAAATGTTTTCTCTGTTTAGACCTCTTAAGGCATTCTGCATGAAGGCAGCTGCTGCTGCAGAGATCGCGTGTCACATCTGCCAGCCTATAGCAAAGGGCTCGGATGCCCTGGGGCACCTCAGCTGGTGCTACCTGCCTGGGCTAAGGTAGCTAAATCTCATCTTCTGTCTACTGTAGTGCCAAGAAGCTCAGTTCGGTTGCCTAAATATAGGTGACCTAAGTAGAGGTCATTCCAGAGCTCTCAGGATGGCAGAAAAGTCTGCTTGGATCTGGCAGATATGGAGCAGGACCTAGGGGATTCCCATGCTATGTTGCACAGGCAGCTGGCACAAAAGTTCCTAGGGATCTTAAAAATCACTGGGTGCCTAAGTCAGGACAACTGAACAAAGCTGTAAGCTTCATTGCTTTTAAGGGGAATTCTGAATTTGGGCCTGGATTCCTTGCTAAGCACTGTTGTCGTGCTGGTTATCTCAGTCCCATCCTCAGGAAAAACACTTTCAGAGTCACTGGCCTTCAGTGTTTGCCTTAGGATGGGATAAACCTTTCTGGAGAAACAGCTTGCTCACTCTGAGTTGATTACAGGCAAAACTGTGTTAAATGCCTTTTAAACTGGATGAGAAAAATGTCGTGCATTGGATGTATGGTAAAATTGACACATTAGCATCTTTTCTATGTATGGGTTCAGATAAGATCTACAGTGTTCAAAGGAAAAGCTTTATTTTTAATGGGAATTAATTTAGGTTGAAAGAGGTCTTAACACACTGAAGTTGAAAGGAATTCTGTGTAATAAGATACCAGTCTCTCCGTTTTCATAGCCTGCCTGCTCTTAATTGAAACACTTGATGGGCTCATATTGACAATGCACTGATACTGCTTCTGGGCAGTTATGACAGAGGCATGTTTCTGTGCTGAATCCTTTTGCCTGTATGTTTTTATGTAGATCAACAGTTTATGTATTATGTTCTTTTCCTCTCTTTTTGAAAAAATATCTACAGGGAAAAGTAAATACTCCTGTATGAGTATATCTCACTCCAGAAGCCCCCCAGAGTTAGAATCCTATTTTTTTTCTTTGCTATAATAATTTGTTTTTAAAGGAAGAATGGTTCTGTAAGAAAGCTGCCCTTTTAAAGCAATTTCAAAACAAGAACTACCTTGCCAGGTTATGCAAGTTTGGGGAAGAGTGGGCGTTGCTGTTTGTTTGGGGGCTTTTTGAAATAGAAATAGATGACCAGACTAGCCTTGTGATTCCAAGTGGCCCATACTTTGATTGTGTTTGTCCCTTAGAAGTAGGAACTATAGAAGAAAACTGAAAGGAAGAATCTTTGTTTCATGATCTATTATATGAAAAAAGGGGAGCTAGCTGCAGAAAATACTATCCCTGTCTATCTCCCTAAGACACAGATTTATCAGAATTTAATTCCAACTCTGATATTTGAGCAGCTAGACAACTTGAATTGAGTGTATATACTTACATAAAGTTTACCTTTTCCACCATCAGAAAACAAATAAAAGAAATCAATATGTCATGCTGTACTGAATGAATTTAAATTGCTGTCCCTAACTAATTTTCTTTTGTACTCAAGGTTAAATTCCTATGGATTATACCATAAGAATGCTAAATGGTATCTTTATTTTATTACTTGTCCAGGCTTATCCCGGCTTAGTTGTATTTTGCTGTCAGGAAAGACTCACACTGTTTGACAAAGATCTGTCGTAAAAAAAGCAGATTTTCAAGAAATTCCTAACTATGCTATGGTCATGCCAGGTAAGAAGCACACACGGTTGATATCAGATGCGTACATTTTTAAGTCTGTTTATCAGAAAGGAGTATGACAGCAGTGCAGAGGGCAAGGACTTTCAGCAGTATTTAAAAAGGTCAGCATGACAATTTATGCAGGAATTTAAGGACATCATAATCAATTTGAGAATAATATTGTACTTTGTTAAAACGTGGAGTCGAGAGAAGAAACTGTAATTATCAGTAACAGGAATTAGCAGTAGGATCTGACTGAAAATAGGCCCCTTAGATTAAGGTTTTGGGAAATGGAGAATACCTGAACCAGATTCAGAGACAGATTCATCATTCAACTAAAACTGCACATAGTAGATCCTCTTTCTACCCTTTACAAGATGACATTGTGCTTCATTGGGGAGCAACAGCATTGGAAATCAAGCCTTGTTACCGCCTGCTTTCCCACAGTGATCACCCAGCAAGCAGATGGGGTGTCCTTGCAGGCTTTCCCGGGTGCCAGGTAACTGTCCCGTGGTGACTGTCCACCTGGGGAGAATCCACCACAGCAGAGCCCCTCACCATGATGACAGACTGGTGATGCAAATTTCAGCTCCATTACAGTGCTCCTGCTCGTACAGCGCTCTACCATGGGGCACGGACCTAAAAAAAATCAGGGCCTGGCATCCTGATATGGGCAAAAGCAGGAGCAGTGCGCCTGTGCTCCGTCCTGTTGCCTGCCCTTGGGCAGCTGTCCCTGTGTTTAGTTCTGCGCACTCCTCACCTTCTCCATGGAAGTCCTCACCTGGAAAGTGAAGCAAAGCCAACGCACCGTTGCACCTCTGCTCTTCCCTTTGAATGGATAGTTTCATTTCCAGTATCAAAATATGCTCTAAAATGGTTTTAAACTTGCACTCCCGAAAGCGTCCCTCTTAGGTAGCTCTACACGCTGAAAAGGCAATACGTCTGCCTTTGTCAAAGCCCCAAACACCACATGGTTGTCCAGGAAGGTTTGGATACCAGGGTTTGGAGCAGGAAATCCACCTTCCGAACCGCATGCATTAGTCTTATCCCCTTTTCTTTTTTTTATTTTTTTTTCTTCTCTTGCCAACATATACAAATACAACATATACAAATATTCATTTAGACCTAGGTAAATCTAAATCTTTCCATGATGCTGATGGCTAATTCTCCAGTTCCGTGACAGTGCTGGTAGGGTGCAAAGCTTTGCAGAGAAGAGAAGGAAATTAGCCTGTCACTCTGGGAAAGCAATTCCTACTGGCACAAGGAGTAACCTAATCTTGGTAGCTTTTCTAAACAGTTTACATTTAAAAACAACAAACAGTGGAAAGGAAGGAAGGAAGAAAAGGGCTTCTGCTGTTAGTTGCCAGGAATGGTTGTATTAGGTTTCTGCTAGGTGTTATGCTGAGGTCTCCTCACAGCAAAGGGTAAGAAGGAATAAAGCAGGCTTTATGCTGTATTAGAGTAAATGAAAGCAAGATGCATAGCATGAAGCTGAATATGTAAGAAAACTTATTAAAAGATTTATGCAAATATTCAGGGATTTATACTCTATGTTTCTGGAGATGAATGAACCCACCACTACTTTTATTTATTTATTTATTTCTTCTTCTTTTTTTTAAGGGAGGGGAAGAGCATTTGTGGGTGTTCAAAACAGACACAATACACTGCAGTCAGAGACTGCAACTTAGCAGACTGGCTGAATGTAAATACAAAATTACTGAAAGCAAACTAGATTCTGTATATCTACAGCAATAGTTTGATAGTAAAAGCATCCTATTTTAGCATGGGACATAAAAATCACGTATATGCATGCAATCCAAATGTTTTCATCTTTACTCGCATTAGCAGTGTGCAAAATGAAATGCATGGGACAAATCATTGTAATGAAAGAGAATATTTTAACTACTAATAAACCACATAAAAGAGAGGAATATTTAGATAAACTTTTGGACCTGAGGTTAATATTCAGTGGGGAGACAATCAAAAACTTGAAGTTTTAAAAATGCTACATATGTAACATTCCTTACCTCATTCTGCAATCATGTATGACCTTGTACCTTCTTAAAACCAGAGATACATTAAAATGCCTTTGCTGAGTACTGTCATTTATGGAAATGCAGGTCAATAAAGTGATTCTGTTTTGATGAAGTGGGTAACTTGAAACACACAAAATATTATTTCCTAAAGCAGGGAGAAGGTCAAGCAAAGTATGAGCAGATGTCTTAAAACTTTCAATACAGAACATAAATACCAGTGTGCGTCAATTAGATGCTCTGCCCTTGGGAACACGCCAGACTGTGGTTCCCCAACATGAAGGCTCCCCCTACAATATTGGCTTCAGGTATTCCCCTGTCCTTTGCTCATCATCGCTGTGGGTTTCTGAGTTTTCCAGCACAGTTTCTTGTATGGACAGACTGTGAACAGGTCAGAGTGAGCAATGAGTTTAAAATTATTTCCAGCAAATTTGAGGGCTCGGTTGTTTTTTTTTTATATATATATATATTTTATTATTATTATTTTAGTTCAGACCAGTTCTGCAAAGAATTGTGCTGGAGCATGGAGCAGGATTTCCTCCAGCCAGCACTGCTATCATGCTTTGTGCTACAAAATCTATTAGCCTGCAAATAAAAGCCTATATATAGCAAAGCTGGTGTGTTGCTTGATGAGGACAAAGACATTGCATAAAATGAATACATTAAAAATGGTAAAAGATCAATTATTCAGAAGCATTCTAAAGACTTCAGTGTCATCTTTGTCTCTCACCCTCAGTCAAACCTCCTCATCCTTAAATATTCAGTGTCACTCAGTACTTGCTCTCCTCTACTGATCATAGCTCCAATTAGGTTTAGCAGGCCATGCTAATTTTAACAGGTATATTTTGCATTATTTATCACTCCAAGGGTTTGAGTGGGTGCTTCAGAAGGGAATTTTACAATCTTAAGATAACTTTCATGACCTTCCCTGCGTACCAGATATACTTCACTCCTCAGAAATGCTTTCTCCAGGCTGCTATCCTATGCAACCAAAATGACCTCTGTATCTCAGAGAAGGAATATGCCGCAACCTCTCAGTGTTGCCTGCCTTTTTGGGAGATGCTGAACACAAAAGGAATGACCTCACATCCTGTTTGGGAGTACTCTGTCGAAGAACAAATTGCCTCAAGTTTGGCCAGCTGTCCCGAAATCCTACTTAATAAGACAGAACTGGTAAGGTAAAATAATTTTATAATAATTGCAAAAATTAAAAAATAATTACAATATTTAAAGACAGGAAAACAGAAATAGATGAAAGGCATGTTTGATGATTCTGGATTTTGATAAGCTCCATAAGGAGCTGCTACTGCTGTTTCAACTCTGCTGTCATCTTTCAGTTAGGATGATTTCTTCTAAATGTGATAACATTTCAGAGGCATATATTCACTCATATCTACTTCCATCCAGAGCGTCTGTTAATGATTCAGACTAAGGGACTCTTCTCAGCTAGTGTTGATGAAGCAAACTTAATCAAGGTGCCATTTTAACACATCTAGCCATGGCTGACCATCAGAATCTAACATACCTTCAATGTATTTTTGGTATTATTGCTAGGCATGGGTCAAAGCAAAATATTGGTCTTGCCTGGTGAGAGGGTAAGCAAGGGTGAAGATAAATATGATGATAGCCTGCTGATGAGGTAGTAGTTCTGGCTTTAACTCAGCAGTATTTGTACAAAGAACTACTCTGTACTAGTTCTTTGTAGTAAGTCAAGTCTCACCTATCTGTGTTATTTTGCTAAAAGTAAGTGGAGGGTTTATATTCTTTCCTAGATTCCTTATGTTTGCCATATTTACATATAAATGTTGCTCTAAGAGTCTTTATTAGCTTTCATCTTTCAAGCACTCATTATCTTTGAAGCTCTGTTCAGCCCAGGAATATCTTTTTGCAGTGAGTTTCAAAACTGAGGTTGGAAGCACAGTGAAGTGTGGAAACAATTGCCACATGCATTGTGAAGAATTCTTTATTATTTACTGAAAGTAACTCAGACAAGTGGAAAAGATGATCTGCAAATCTAGAAATTATGATAAATAGGCAGTACAGCAAATAATAGGAAATAATTCAAACCCTCTGAATTGCAATGTGATGCAGATGTGAAATAAAGCAGATCCAATGCATAGAAGGTAACAGATGGAAGCCCTGCCCCACAGAACAAATCGTCCTGGGAAACATCTGGAAGTTATCAGGAAAAAACAAACAAACAAAGAGATCCCAAAAAACATGTCATTGGCTAGAAGCAATGTCATTGGCTAGAAGCTGTTGGAGGGCAACGATCCAGCATGTATTAATGGTAATAAATATAATTAAAAAAAGAAAGAGTATGGCAATAATTGCTAGTTGTTGTATTCTTGATAGCATAAAATGTCCTTAAAGGGAGTCTGAGCATTATTTATCAAGATCTCAAGGTATTTGCAGACGTGGCAAAAGAATGATGTTTGCAAGCATTAATTAAACACATTAAAATGTCCAGAACAGACAAGGCAGTAGAAAGCTCCAAACACAAACTGTTCAATTTAGGAACTGGGGTATGCTAGGAGTTTGCGCAGGGCAAACTACATCGACATAGATGAAAGTGTGTCTAATCGACATTCAGTGCAGGATATCCGTTCCAACGTCACATCTCTCGTTTCCATCAAGGTACTTTGCTGGGGGAGGGCAGTTGTGCCAGCTGCAGAATGGCCCTTGCCAACTGCTCGCATCACAACGTTGCTGCCCCAAGTGACTGTGCTATCTAATGTGCTAACAGAGCGGCATCTATGGATGCTACCAAATCCCTCTTAGTCAAAGTGAGCCGCTTAACCTTGTGCTTGTATTTAAACCAAAGTTTTGTCAGGGCAAAATACTCAACTTTCTTAGCGACTAATCTCAACTAGTCACTTTGCTGGATGCATGAGTTTCTCTGGAAGTACTTTGGAGTACCTGGCTTGACTGTGCACTAAAAAGGGATGCAAGGTCCTTATTCCACATTCTGAGTAAAAGCCTGAAAGTCATGCATCACACAAGCAATGCCTTATACAACTCATATATGCTTTAGGTCTTTGCTGGTATTGCCCCCACATCTTCCGTGGTTCTGAGACAAAGGCTGTTAAGTGAACCTAGATATACACAAAAAATGCAGGCTTTGACTTCGGCTGCATATTATATATACCATTTTGGAATTCTGGCTGCTTGTAGGATCTGTTCCCGGCTAGACCAAAGATGCTAAAGGAATATATGCGATCCAAGCTATTTTGTATGAACAAAGCTAGCTAGCTTGGAACAAGCACATTTTTTAAAAAAGTATGATAATATCTAAGATGGGAAAAAAGTAGTTCCCATTTATATGGTCAGGTCAAATAAAACAAATTAGGTCTCACTTAGTCCTCTAGTTCTATACCAAATTTATGGATCCCATATGTGAGATTTGTCAGTCTTATGAGAATGGCCAAGTTAGCCCTAAAAACACAAGGTTTAACTTGAATTTAAATGCTCTAATGTGACTATTTTTATAGAAATAAAATCTCTTCAAGGTTAGCTTATTATTTTTCTAACTTGGCATTTTCCCTGTGCAAAATGTTTTGGACCATATACCTCAGATTTCTTTCACTAATTTATCATCAGTAAAGTGGCAAGAATTATGCTATAAAACGTTGCTCATGGAAAGAAAAACTTTAAGGAAAATATTAGTAGGAACAGAGAAATGTGAAAAGTTTGAGATATGAACCACAGTCTGGGCCAGACATTGTTCCTTTTTGCAAATATTTGCTGTAATGTGCATGATGGCAATGATAGATTAGATTATACTACTGTTCGTGTGACCAGAATTTGTTTCACTGTTTACTCTAAACTTATTGTGATGCTCAAGGTCTGCCAGTGGTGCATTGCCATATTATAAAAACAGTAAAAATGTAATGAATACTATCTTTAGCAGTCCATTACAAGGATTTTGCGCTGGTGGATCCTCTACAGTTCTGTTAAGTACTATGTTTATCAGCATTGAGTATTCAGAAGCAGGTTTCTGACAAACAAAATAGCCATGGCAGGAGCAATATGTGGTTTTATTTTCTCTATCAGATTGTTTTTTCAAAACCATTAGCTGTTAGGAGAAGATAAGGTAACTTTCCATAGTTAATAATCATATTATACTAAAGGGTACATAAAATTGCATTTGACAGACACAGCTTTGTCACAGAAAAGAATGTAATAGCATTCTTGGTCTATTTTTAATGTGCTTTTATTATCCTTGAATGTTTCGCTTCACTTTTTGAAAGTGTTATTGGCCACAATGTCAAATGGGACTCAGGCTTAGTCTGAGATCTGGATATGTGTGCAGAAGGCTATGAAGCAATCATTACTGGTGTTAAGTCGTTTTGCTATCGTAGTTTTAAAACTTTCTCAACAAACTTATCTTCAAACTACTCTGTCATAAGGAGAGTCTGAGTGACATTCGTACCCATGGGGCCCATAGGAACTGTTCATTTCTGTTCTTAGTAAACACTTCCAACTGGGGCGGGGATCATAAAAGAAAGAAATACAAAAATTAGTTATAAGAATTAAGTGAAAGAGACTTAAAAATTCTGATGAAGTAAACTGCACTATGAAAGTGCTGGAGACTGAGTCTAAGCAGGGAAAGGCCTCCTAGGACTAGCACAAATAGATATGTTCACCTTTGAGGGACTGTTAATATTTTTCTACTTGTAATATGCAGAAGATAGATACACAAGTAAATGGGAAGATTTATTTGCTTGTACTTTTTTACTCTCAAAATCTGTTTTCATAGATTCATTAGTTGTGGTAATTTTTATTATAACTTATATGAAGTTCATTCTTTATGAGCAAGTTATAATTCATTTAAGCTTTGTATGAGGCAAGGGAAATTTGGTCTAAAAAGCAGGGAAAAAATTACATTATACCAGCTATTCAAACTGTCTGCAAATGAACCGGCATACATCTAATTGAAAGAGACAGAGGTATTTAAATTCTGAAAAGGTTTTCTCTATGGTTACTAATTTTACAGGCAGTGTTGAAAGTTCTTCTCTGTTCTTATGCTCTAAGAATCATCATGACATTAAAAAATAAACCCATTATTATTACCTGTTCTATCAATTGACAGTCAATCAAACTTCCCACACAATTCTCCCAAATCTTTCTCTTGCTTCAGTAAATAGTGAACTTGTTGAAACTTATTTTTCCCTGAAGCATACTGCAATTAAAAATGTGTCCAATTTCATTCCTTCAGCTTGTAGTAACTTTCGTTCCATTTTCAGGTCATGCTGGAACATTCTTTTTCAATCTGCATCAAATGAAGATTCAAGGTGCCATTTGCCATCCTTATGGTGGGAAAGCAAGCTTTTTTCTTACTGAACAAAATTATTTTACAGTAGAATAGAAATAAGCAAGACATTTTCCCCATACTTTATCTGTCTTCCCTCCTCATACCCAAGCAGCTCTGCTGGATAAGGGTTTCTGTCTTAGTCTCTTCCAGTTCCCAGTTCTGTAAGTATAAAAATACATAAAATATGAAATGATTCTTACTCCAATAATGTGATATGCTTTTAAAATGCTTTTTCTTGATTCTAAATATCAGAATTATTTTCCACTCACTGGGCAGAAGAAGGCATAAAAATTAACATCTATGAGTGACTGGTAGTCAAGATAATTTTGCCAGAATCCAGCTCAAATCCCTACTGCTAGGGCAATTATTGCTTATATCAAATGTAGTGGCTCTGATGAGAGATATTTATCTCAGATAACCTTGGAGTTGGGGCACTCTGCAGACTCACTGGTCCAAGTCCCGGTTAGGGCAGAGAGCCTGAACTATTTTCCAGACCACGAGGGAAGTTCACCTGTGTGAAGATGAAAATCCCCAAGACTAATTCCTACCACATGCTTTTCCTGAGCATGTTTAATCTAAGGAAGCCTCGACCTGCCTGAAGCCTCAGTAGTGCGCACCTGGCAGGAGATCTGAGCACACAGAGGTGCCTGGTTCTCCAAGCAGGAAAGGGCTAATCTGCACAACCATCTGCCCTCCGGGGTTTTCTCATAGATCCACCTGCCTTCTGGTTGATAACACCATTGGGTACTGTCCTCTCACCCTGCACTGAAGAGACGATGGGTCGCCCGGACTGATGCTGCTGATGCCAGTAGGAACCAGAAAACCCAATGGTACGATGCAGCAGTCCTGACCTACACGTTCAAATCTGATACAAACAGGTTTTTGAATAAAATCTCAAACACCAGTTTCTGCTGTGTATCCCTGAAATAAATAATTCCTCAAATGTTACTCATCAGCCTCCTCAGCTCATGACTAGCATTTGTATCTAAATAAGCATATTGCTCTTAGAATATATCCAGACACTATGTTTTCCCTTATTGCCCAGCGGTAAGCTGCTCGGAGAGCAGCAGCACTGTTTTAGAGCTGTGCAGCAGAAGGTGCCATATGCACCATAAAGAACCTATTGTGAAAGACAAATTTCCTTCCAGTGTCTCTTCTCAGTTCTGACCATCAAGGACTTGATGTCATTTACTTTTATTCACCCTTAATTTTGAGCACCTGATGTTAGATAGCAATACAATACACCTAGAGACCTTCAAGTTACTCATTCCCTTTTTATGTTGTTGACTTGTTCATTAGGGAGCTACAGTTACATTTCTAGGGCCAGTCTGACACAACATTGTTCTAATCACTTCAAGGATCATTGAAAAATGACTGTACTGTTTCACTTAATAGGGTCCCTGAAAGAAAAAGCCCTAACTGAGAAATAGGAGCAGGCTGCACTCTTTTTTTTTTTTCTTTCTCATGCTCATAGAGGTAACTGAGTTAGTTAAATGACCAGCGGTTTTGTCTTCCCTGGCCAACCAGGTCCATGATCCAAGTTGATCAAACATGCACCAGTGTAGAAAACAGAAGGCAGACACATTAGCATGGCACTATGATCAAGCTCGAGTACCTTATCTCCAAGCACACGATACCCAGTGTCCATGGCAGATCCCCATGCAGGCCTCTGGCATAAAGAGGGATGTTGCTAAGCAGAGGAGTAAGTGTATGGTGACATGACAAATATGTTTTTGCATAAAGGCAAACTCTAAAAACAAAACCACAAACATATGGAGTGATTCTTTTTTTATTGATGTAATGGGTAAGTACAGGCAAATTTATGAGATGTTAAATAATCACTATGAGGTGTTAAATAATCGTATGTTTTCATTAAAGAAAAAATACAAGAGTGGTAAATGATGAATTATGAATAACACCCAAGTTCTTAGCTAAAGGTACTGCGCAGATTCCACGAAATACAAACCAAAGAAGAATATAATCTGTCAGTCCCAATTAACAAAGCTTCCTACTGCCTGTGTTTAATGTCAAAAAATTACAAGACATCCACAGGGAGACAGCTGTTAGGCGCACAGAGATACTGTTACTGACCTCAGTAGGAGAGGTTAACATGAACCACGAATCTGAATATCATCAACGTGCGTATGATAATGAAAGCCATATGACACAATCAGGGCTTCAAGGAGACTTACATTTAATGAAAGGTCTGAAAGGCTCAGGACCAGGTCCTGAGGTTCACTCACACTCACAAAGCGTATGACTGCGAAAAGCTTGATCAGCGCGTGGTACTGAAAGGATGATTAAAAGGCAAGACCCCAATCTCCCGCCAGCCCATGGAAATTTTCAGATGACAACTGTTGAAGCAGTGCCAAAAGCAGCTGCTCAGTTGAACAAACCCGAGGAAAATCCCTTCCCGTTTTGCCACAGAATGTCACTCAAGACTCTTTCTCCAACACAACAGCTGTCTCACAAACTCACACCCACCTTGTTATATGCTAAACAAATGTTCAGCTTGAGACAACATATGCTAAAGGTGATGGGGAACGAAAGACAATGAAAAGAGGCACAAAGTTTAGTGGATTATAGGCTATACAGCAAGCTTTGTTCCGATCCTAATGAGAGGTTTATAAAAGGGTAAATAGGAAAAGCTGAAGTCTGGTGTGGATCCAGAGTGACTCACTGAAATAATAAAATGAGAAATTTAAACACCCTTTCCAAAATTCAACTGTCAGATTAGGCCAATTGTGATGCAGATAAATAATCTTTCCACATTCTAAAAATTAATTCCCTAGGTGTTGGTCCACTTATCTGACCTAAGTATATACTATGTTCCTGGCAGAGAGTATATCAGACATAATATTTCTGGTTTGAACTCTGATACAGGCTCCCAATAGAGAGATTTAAAGTGTGTTTAATCATAGGTAAAGGCAGATTCATATAATTTAGGCTATGTATTGTTATATTTCATTCTTGAATATTCAAAAGGTCAATAACCTCTTTTTTATTATTTTTTTTCTTGAGCCATTATTGCAACATTGAGCTATTATTGAAACGTTCAGTTCTGTAAATAACATTTTTAAAGGCTCTGAAGTGGCTCGAAAGCTAGACTGAGCTATCCAATTTTAAGAGGAGTGTACAGGGAACAGTGATTCACAGATAAGGAAATGACTATTCGGATTGGGCTTTAACTTCAGTTAAGTGATATATCTCAGAGATAATATTTCCTGTCAATGAAATTAAGGATGTAGAAGTGCTATAATAAATTGGCTTCAGAAACATAATTTCCATCTCTCTGAGCATATACAGACATCTCTGGAAATCTTAGCATCCCAAAACTGAAACAAACAAACAAACAAGCAAACAAAATAAAACAAAGTAGCACATAGAATCCTTGGATGTATTACTTAATAAATAACTAATGTTTTAGAAAATATAACAGCTGTCAAATCTGTGTTGGACTTTCTGAATATATTTTCACAATTAAGCTTTGTAGATAAGAGTTTTGTAGCACACTGGTGTGACTGTTCATCTGTCTTTTGTTCTCTTGTTAATCAACAATTTCTTCCCAAAAAGCACTCAAAAATCCCAGGAGAGAGATTTTTCTGGTTGAAAAGCTTCCATCTGTAGGGCAGTAAGCTTAAGAGTTTTGCAACAAATCTTCCAGAAAAGGCCAGAATTTTAATGAAATCTGAATTTTCATAATGTTCTCAGTAATATTGAAGTGGTGTCTGCAATTGCAAGATGTCTTCTTTCATCATTAGACTAATTATGTATCATTACAGCACTTAAAAGAAACAAGAAAAAAATGGTTTTGGTGAATTTCTAGCCCAGTTTTAAATATTGCCATTGCCATTATTATTGGACCAATTCCTCTCTAGTTGCATATTTTTGGTTTTAAATCTAGTCTGTAAACTCCATTGTTCTACTGTGAAATGGTAGCTTACATTATCCTTGAAGATATTTACTATCATGACATATTTTGATTGAAATTAATTTTTTTATATAGAAACTCTATTTGGTTATTTTCACTTTACATCCAAAAACTACAACTGAATCACACAATTTGGCTTTCCTGGCTGCCTGCCAGCCCAGTTTCAATAGGAAATATGGCAAATACTCCCTGTCTATCCCAGGGTATAGTGAATAGGGTGCTCTCCTGTTGTGCCAAGGTTGGAAACTGCTCCACTGAGAGCCACCTCTACTTCTAGAGTCTTCCGTTTGCTGTGTAAGTCACATACATAAACACTCCTCCACTTGTCCAAATGAAGTAGATGTTTTCAGGCATTCGTTCGCATTCCTCCAGCACATCTACTTCAGTGGTAGCTCCCCAACACAGAAATCAGCACCGAACACTGATGCTAGGATGGCCAAATGTGAAACTCTGGCCAAGTTTGTACCACAGCTCTAGCAGCTGTGAACCCTAGTTTAAAAGCCCAGTGTGAACAGGGCCAAAGACGTCTTCAAGCACATAACTGAGCTATAGATTTGACTTTGGAGCTTTCAGGCACAGCAGCACTGCCTGACACTGCTGGGGACCCTTTGCTGAATGCCTACCTTACTGGAAGCTGCCTCACTCAAGGTGCACACATGGGCACAGGCACATGTATGTGTGCACGTGCGTGCATGTATTTAATAATTTATTTATATGCAAAGTATCTCCAGTATAACAACATTTTCGACATGTACTTGAGACAGTATGGTAGAAAAGCAAGAACAAGACTAAGGAGTATCTCAGCAGGATAGCCTGAGACCGTTTTTCAGTAACCATACATAAAATATGTGATGATGTGCTGCAAACACTTGGACATTTTGTGAAGACAGAGTTATTTTCCTGTCAGACAATCTGAGCAGTGACTGAGCAAAGTAAGAAAGACAAGTGCAGCTAGTGACAGTCAACGGGTACAGCAGACGGTGCAGAAGGACAAACAGAAAGGGATCAAGATGTGTAGTGTATATAGGTACTCAGCAAGAGTGGTGAGGTGCCACAGGGCAGCAATGGTCCCAAAGATGACTAAAGGCCTGGAGCATCTGTTATATAAGGAAAGGTTGCAAAAGCCTGGAGAAGAGAAGGGACAGGGCAGGAATGTTCTCTTTGTGGGGTGTTATCAAATACCTAATAAGATGGAGTCAGACTCTTCTAAGTGGTGGCCAGGTGAGGGGATGAGAGGCAATGGGCACTAATTTGAAATATGAGAAAGTCCACTTCAGCATAAGAAAAGCTTTTCTTTTTCTACACAAAAGTAAAACAAACACTGGAACAGGTTGTCCACAAAAGCGGTGGAGTTGCTGTCTTCAGAAATATTCAAAACCCAGATAAGCACAGTCCTGAAGAACCTGCCCTAGTTGATCCTTTTTGGGTGGGGGAGTTGGACTAGCCAATCTCTACAGATGACCTCTAACCTCAATTACTACTATGCGATTCTATGATTCTACGCAAAATTTATGTATATACGTATTTAAGCTGAATTAAGCTAATTTGTTAGGAATGTGGTCATTCAAAAAATGCTTATAATAGGACTTTATGCCACATGCAAGGAGACAGGCAGAAATATCAGGAAAAGGGAAATAAATGGTGATATGTTCACAGGTAAAGCTGTTTGCAAGCACACACACACGTTTCTAAAAATTCTTACCTGTGCTTTTGCACTACTTGAAACAGTAGAGCTCAAATATCATTTAAAGTCAGGTAAGCTAATGAAGGCTCAGGGAACAAAACATGCATACAAATTACTTATGACTTCCACACAAAACAGTTTCTTGAATGCACTAACATTAAGATGGAGGGCAATACAAGAGGGCACATTTCTGCATTTTACATGAAGTTTTGATGAAACAGTTCTTGCTCACTCAGTGAGAGTCTCCAAATAATACCCTTCATAAAAATGAACAGGAAAAGAAAAAACAAATTAACGCAATTATAAAGGAATCCAAGCACACTTGGCAGAGATTTCCCACCACTCAGAAAATATCCATTTTTGAGTCAGCAATGTATAGCTTTTCCGCACCAGGAGACTTTTAATATTTAATCTAAGTTTACCAGACACAACATTTTTTCAGTCTTTGACAATTACTGTATGCAGACAGTACAGCAATTACTGTATTGCAGACAATGCAGAAACCATCAAAGCACCTGTTTTCTAGCACTTGTATTTGTAAAAGCTATTTTAGAAAAGATTATCTAACAGAGAGCAGGTTTTTGGGGCACTCAGAGTTCACTGCAGTATCAAGGATAAGGAAACAGAAACACCAATTTTCTTCTTCTTTGTATCCCATTTAGCATTTTTTTTTGTAGCTTTACCTCTTTCATAGTGTGTTCAATTAGGCTCACAGTTCAACTCCATTTATTTTTTTATTCTCCAACATTGCAAGTGCTCTTTTATTTTTTGCTTCTCCTGCTTCTTCTTCATACTGTATCAACCAGATTATAAAGCTAGATTCCCGCTAAAATGATTTCTATATGCATACTCTCTAGATTTGGTGTAACATCATTTCTGGAAGGAATTTTCAAACGCCTCTGTGGATCCTTCTTCCTGCTGTTGGAGCAGGATGATGAGCCAGAACCAGACTGACAATTGAGTTTCCATCCACGTATGCCACCAAGTCTGTGCCTGTGATCTCTGCAGGATCCATGCAGTGGATGCAACCACTGCTTAGTGGTTGCACTTTGGAAGCTCCATGAAAAAAAAAAAATAAACCAAACCAAAACAATTCCCCCCTCCAAAAACATCACTGTAAGAGAGTCCTAAGTGATCATCTGGAGAACGAAAAGTGAAAAGTTCAAGACTTCATGGAAGAGGAAGCCCTAGGTGATTATATGAAAATAATAGCAAAGAGAAGAAAAAGGAATGTCTGTAGGGAGCATAGGTGCCTGTGGGGACACATTTTTTCGTGGAGGAAGAGAGAAATGAACAAAGTGGGAACTAACAAAGGGAATTATTTCCATTTGCCTTTCACCTGGTACTAAAGAAAGATCCAAACCTCTATACAGGCATGTTGGCAGATGTAAAGTAAATCAGAATTCATATGAAGAAATTATGGCAGATTCAGAATATAGTTATTAGAAATCCTAAAACTGCAAAGAGGCAAGGGAAAATAATGAAGGTTAGCCATTCTTGGCGATAGCTAGATTTAGTCTTGATACCATGTGGAGACAAATGAGTCAAGGTCTTCAGCATGATGCTGATTTTTTAATTCCTCCTACCCTTATGGTATGTCTCACTGAAATAATGCAAAAATGTTTCACAATTATTTAACTCAAGGGATCTCAAGCTTCATAAAAATGTCCCATCAAAACATTAAAATCGTACAAGAGATCAAGGAAAACTTAACAAAGCTTTGGAGCTAAATGAATAGTTTTAATTCATCATAATTTCAATAACTTGCTCTGTAATAGCAGTTGATATGGTAATAAAGATGAACTATAGCCAGCAAAAAATATACAAAAGAGTAATTGTCTCCTTAAATCTCACAAAGGCCATTTGCATATGGCAGAATCCTGGCAATCTTTAGCAGCCTTGTCATTTTCTGCTGGTTTCCCAACAACGTCTTAGCCTGTTTTGTATTTGTTTTCAGGTAGAAATATAAGCATGTCTGAGTCAGATTCTGGTCATTTGCTCTGAGTTTGAATCCGGTTAATGGTGCTCTCTGCAGGACACCGCAGAAACCAGAGCAGAGACCAGCCCTTTCCTGAGTGAAGATTAGTACTCCACATACACCTATAGGTTCAAGCTGGCCTCATGGACCAGCACAGATTTAATCTAATACAGCCTAGGATAATGTTGGCCTTCTTTGCCCCAAGAGCACATTGTTTCTTTAAACGTTTTCCTTCCTCTCATGAGGAGTGATCTCAGTGGCTTGGGGCTACTGTCTATTCCAAATGTGACACTAATCCCTGCTGGGAACACTGATGTCTTTCTGTTGATAATCTGAAGCTGGCTCTCAGCTATGATGATAGATAAATATTTTTTTCTTCTCAAGAAAGATCATTTTTGACACACATTGAAATGACCAGAGACAGATCATGGGGCAGCTGAGGAACTGTAGACTGCAGGAGGCTCTCTATATGATTACGTTGTGTGTGTGTGTGTGTGTGTATGTGTGTATCTATTTATCTGTCCATCTATCTGTCTGTCTATCTATCTACCTACCTACCTACTTACCTACCTATCTATCTTTTTCTGCCTCTCTCTTTTATCTCTATTCCCAAATACCTGTATTTTCTTAAGTACAGAGTAATCAGTAATCAGTAAAGGCCACCCACAGCTGACACTGAGATGCATTGTTAAATTCTTATGCTTGGGATCACCTTTTTGCAAAGAATTTCCCCCTTATTTTGCAGCATAAATAAACTAAATGCAACACAAACTCACAGGGACAGAATACTTCCCTTTTGTCTGGTTGGTGTTAGCCACCTCAATACCCCAACATAATGAAACCTCATCAAATGCAATGAAACCCTAGAAGCCTGTAGGAGTATTTGATCTGCCTCTACAAAGTGGTTTTGTGTTTTTCCTAACTGGTGAAAGCCAGTGGAAAAACTACTGTTTGCTGCTAATGGAAATTATCAACACCTTCTTCCAAAATGCTCACTTGGCAAGGTCTCTGAAAACAGCCATAGTTGCAAAAGGAAGAAGGGAATTAGAAAAGCTGTTTCAACCACTTCCCCAGCTTCAGCCTGGGAAAACTGCTGAGAGGCAGTGTATGAAAAGCATGTGATAGCTGCCAGCTTACCTCACAATTGGGCTGGACTCATCCCCATGCTCTTATAGTATTACTTAGATTAATAAATACAGATCTCATCCTAAAGTTCCTATTGTTTGACCCTTTGCAACTTTCAGGGTTTCAGTTCAAGACTGGAATTACAGTATCAGGGTACTAGGAGTAGTTGCCATTACTGATATTTTAATTATTCATCCTCAACAGAAGTCAGTAACTTATACGAGGTAATAGTCTTTCTTGATGAAATATTCTTTTCCTGAAGAGTTTTCAGTATTTTCAAAATAAGAAGTTAATATTCAGGATTTTGATGAAATATGATGTAAGGTCAAGCACATCCAGTTTAAGCTGCCTGAAAATTAGGTTCTGAATTTAACGAATCAACTAGACTCCTATATTCTGTACATACAGATATTTATGACAGATGATTCACCCTACCCTAGCTATTCAGTAATTATCACTCTTTAGACATGTCTATCCCTCTCCGTTGGTTATAGCAGGAAGTTTAATGCTGGTCTAGGCTATGATTGACGTTTCATTGGTAGGCAAGATTAATATCCCTTCATTTTAAAACTACCTTGGTTGTAACAAGCCTAGTGCTGTGCTTTGCCTGTGGATTCTGTACGATGCTTTACGATTGCCTAGAGGTAGGGACAAAACCTGTTCCTATCTTCACACGAAGAGGCAACTGTTTCCTTGTGCTGAGCTTCCAAAGCCACGTTAACCCCTTGTCGTGAACTCTTGCCTGGCCTCTAGGTCCCAGCCGCTGCTGGTCTGAAACCTCCATTTAACTTGTCAGTAGTAGCGTTGAGTGGGTCTTACAGAAATACAAAGATGTCCTAGGCAAAGGTTCTAAGAGCAATGAGACTTTCTTGCTTGGAATTTGTTATTTAGGAACTTCAGGTCGTTATAAATGATGAAGATGGGTGGCAATTTCCAAGCTTTTTCAGAGCCTAAGACTGAACCATACAGATTTAAGGCATTACCCAACTCTCAGCAAAAATGATGGTGCATAGAGACAAGATTTTTAAAATTAAGGACAAGTTAGATGACAAATCAATGATATGACATCTGAATGAATGTAAAGAGCTGTACCTTTTGCCTCTAGAAGAATCACTCTACCTTCCACCTTTTTTCCTGACATTCTTCACTTCCATTTTTAACTCATGCAGAATTTTCAGTGAATTTTAATAACAATTTTTACCTTCAAAATTCTGCCTTCCATAGGAGTCTGGTTTGATCATTATAATTAGATGAATTTTACAAGTGGTTGTCCATTAAATTGCAATTATATAGGCCAGAATTTGTATCACCATTCTTTAATAGTTCTTGTATAACTCTGGCATTTCCTACAATCATTGTGACGCACAGAGAGAAGAGAATCATTGACCTTTCCTAGGGGAGAGTCATATAAAAGAGCTTCAGGTTTCTGTTCCTGAGTTTTATAGCAGTAGCTATGTAAAAATTTACTGCTGACCTGATAAGCAGGAACAAAATCTTGCCACTTTATAAAGCTATTAAACACTGAAGATTTTTCCCAAGTTAGAGATCAAACTTACAACATTACCCAAAATTCCACGACGCCACAATTCATTGTTTAATATCCTCATATAGAATCATATGGTTTAGTCATATATTTTATAATCCTGGAAGATACCATGTCTGGAAACTGTCTTTATTGCAATTCAATACATCTCAGATATTACTGTCAAAGATGAAACATCACTCTATCAACAGTGCTTGTTAGGGAACAACACCTGGCATATATGTTGCAAAGGTCGTTATATTTCTCTTTTACAATAAAGGTTTTTAAATCTTGACAATGAAATAGCTTCTTATAACCGAGATTGAAGTTGAGTCCACGACAAGCAGACATAGAGTCTCCTCTGATAATTGATTTGTTTGATTTTTAAACAAGAGGAGAAAAGATAAATTTTCTCCTGAGGTGGTGGTGGTGTTGTTGCTGTTGTTCAGTTGTATGTAAAATGTCAAGTTCTGAAAATATTTTTCTGCTAAAAAAATTTCCACCTCTGTCATTTCAGCTGTAGTTATATCCCCCTCAAAATGATTTTTGATTTGTGTAAATGTTGGAATATGTATTTTTATGTGCAGCTGAAACTAGGTTTATTAAAAGGAGAATTAAGAAAGGGTTTAATCCAGTGATTAATGTTGTAGAATTATCATTAAAGCAAAAAGAAATTTATCACCTTGATCTTTGAATTCACATTGATTGCATGCTTAGAGACACAGTCTCATCAGCACACGCAGGACCTGAGGTGGGTGAAAATCCTTGAGTAAAATTCTGTGTTACTGTAGAGGGCAGACAGTCTGGCACTTTGGCTCCTGGGCTGATTCTGCAAGGCACAGCTATGTGAGCAGCAGAACTGCTTTGGCCTATGAATGAAGGTGTTGAGTTTGTAATGGCTAGTCCACGATACAAAGACCATAAAGTCTGTGAAGGAAGCAGAGAGGTAGAAGATGGCAACCCAGCCAGATGTGTCTACATATCTTACTACACAATACGTTAATTTATTTTGCCAAAAGTGTGAATTGTGTGAATACATACACATTTATGTACTGAATTCTCTCAACCATTATGCACATACACTATAACAGGTATTCCTTATAGAGCTTAACACTTTTGCCAAGATACTAGAAATACCTACCCTCCTCCTTCTAGCCTGAATTCCTACCCTGAGTATTACACTTGAAGCTGAGCTATCAATACTTCACAGCATATTAAGTCCTAAACTCAGTAAAGCTGGCAGCCTCTGGTCTGAAGAGTGAAAAAATAGAAGACGCTTCTATTTCTATTCATATTGCTTTACAGTGAAAATTATGAAAGATTCTTATGATAGCCTGTCATGGCACAGCTGTCCCTTTTGCAGGGTCCACTGCAGTCACATAATTTTATTTCAGTTTTTAATATTACACTAAAATTGATCCTGGAACAAGCACTGAATCATTTTTGGG
The DNA here is from genome assembly GCA_013389825.1 of Crypturellus undulatus. Taxonomy (NCBI): domain Eukaryota; kingdom Metazoa; phylum Chordata; class Aves; order Tinamiformes; family Tinamidae; genus Crypturellus; species Crypturellus undulatus. The sequence continues at coordinate 571,224 of VWPW01026040.1, read as the reverse complement.
TGATTTTGTATGCATTTTTCCTTAATGTTCTCCATTTCAGTTCTTTTTTAAAGTATTACCAAAGCATCTCCAAAACAGATTATTTCACTGGAGGTTGGATTAAAGTTGTTGATATAACTCTGGAAAAAATGTGAGACTGTGAATCTGTGGCTTTTAAAATAAAAATGTTTTGGGGAAAATTTGCTCAGACTCATTGCCAGGACACTTTAAAAATTGGGTTTGCTTCAAAGTCACTTTATAAAGACTTAGCTTGCATTTCACTTAGGAAGATGGGTGAGATTGACTGGTTTGAAGCATGGATACACATATGGATAGAGAAGACCCATGATCTGAGAATCCCATCTGTAAGGCAGTCTTAGCTGGGAAGTTTATAGCTGTAATAGCATGGGAGTTATGTTGCAACAAAACAATTCAGTTTACCTCCTCGCATTATATTGTAATTTGGGAAAGTCTCATGTTAACATAGCTCCACTGCTTCCAGACCGCAACTGGCTAGTATCTGGCCAGTTTAAAACCTGGGCATTTGCCAAAATGGACGTACCTAGAAGAGAAAATAATTACACATGTAATAGGTCCCTGACATACAGATGGGCTCCCTGCTGATGCTGAATGTAGCATGCTGCAATCATTAATTTTGATCTCCATATGTGTATGGCATATGGGAGACAAACCCCAAACTCCACAAGTGCATCGAGGCCAACAGGAGCACGTGGCAGGGGTTTGGGCAGAAGATGAAGACCCCCCAGCCACAGGTTCTCCAGTCTGTAAGCAGAAGGGATGGAGCGATAGGCAGGAGGCCAGCACCTCTAGCCCTAGCACAGAGGCGGTTGACCTCTTTCAGGGCCGTGGGAAGGCTTCTCGGCCATTCCCAGGCAGAACATGACCTCCCAGATGCAAATGTCTCTGCTTCTCTGCAAGATGTGTCAAGAAGAGTAGCACAAGGCCAAGGCTGAACTTCTGAGTACCTCCAGCCATGCAGAAGGTGTCCTTCTGTGACTGCTCATGAGCAGGAGCATAAAAATCTGGCCCTTAATTAATAAAACATGTAGAATTGATGAAGTAATTCCTGCCATCTGTTATTTATCCCTGTTTACTTCTCCAGTGCAAATAAAAGTAACTTCAGCTCACACTTTCTTCTTTCTCCTACTTAGTCCTTTCTGATTCTAAGATCCCTCATCTGAATCGCAGTACGATTCTGATTCCTAAGCTTATGAGTTTTTCTCGTGTAATTTCTTTCTTTCTTGGATAATGCCACTGATTTATTACATCCCAAACTCAAAGTAGCATGTGAGTCCCCTTGTTTCGCTTCCTGATCTCTTTTCAATGCTTGAGTTACTAATACCAGTAATTCAAATGTATTGAAGAGTGCTAGGAATGGTTGTGACTCACTGTAATCACTGGAGCAAATGTAGTTCAAAAGAGTTGCTGATAATTCTGCTATGAGGAGGATACAGCAAGGGGAAAAGGTTCTCTTCCCTCTCATTGTAAATACAAATAACTGCATTCTAAAAGGACAGAAAATACCCAATACAGATTTTTTAATATTATTTTTAGACTGATTCTCAAGATGATTTACTAAGTATGTGTACCAAAAACTGGGAGCCAAAAATAACCAGTAACATGAAACAGAGTGAACAAAAATTCCCCTGGAGACTGAGATGACAAAATTAAGTTTTACTAAGGAGTGACCCAGCTGTCTAACTACAGATATTTGCTGCTATTTTAGGTGACTGGAATACCATGTCTGCTGCTTCAGAAAAGTTATGTCTGCCATAGAGTTGGCAGCACATATGCCAGACCATGTAGCTGTTTTTGGTAGGTTAGGACTTCTGTACCCTGTACTATTCAATCCCTCTGCTTAGGCACTAGTCATTGTCATGTTGGCAGTTAGATGTCTTAACATTGACAACAAAATGTCTTACAAAATATCTATGTTTCCTCATTCATTTGCTCCAAAATTCTGTTTTATTTTATGCTGTATTAAATTTGGTTTAGCTGGAGAAAGCATTTAGTTACTTTTGGATAGAATTTTTTTATATATATATAATAACAATAATCTTTCTCATCTCTTTATGTGACTGTTCTTGTAAAATAAATTGGTAAGAACCTAGAAAATAGCTTCAAAATCTGTAAGAGTAAACAAGCATCTGTCAAAACCACATATGTACTAAATATCATATTTCCTTCTACCTGGAGTAACTAGATCTGGGAAGAGACAAGAAGTAGTAGTTATCGTATAGTTAGTACTCAGCAAAGCTTTTGGCATTGTCTCATGCAACAGGCCTAGAAACAAGCAAGGAAAATATCAGACTGAAAGCACTGCAGGTGGGTATGAGAACAGTCAGAAAAACTCTGAAATAGTCAGAAAAACAGAGTAGCTATCTGTAGCTCACTATCAAAACAGTGGCACAGACTGGGATTCCTCAGATGAAGGCAGGGTCTGTTATAGGTTGAATATGCTCAGTTAATTTGCAAGTCCCCCATCAGACGAACAGAAGACATATTCATTAAATTTGCAACTGACACAAAGCTAGACTGTGAGGGCGCTACAGCATGGGATTAAAAATAGACATGATCTTGACAAGGTGCGGACAGACAGGAGGTAGCTCTCCTGAGGAGTCTGCAGGGACTACAGTGATTGTGATGTGATTATATTCAACATGGCCATAGTTTTACGAGGAAAGCCAAGCACCATACTGGGACCTGTAAACAGGCAGCCTTCTTGAAACACAATTGTTTTTATCATTTTTCAGATTCCTCCTGAAGTTTTACACTCAATTTTGTGTCCAGTTTAGAGCACAGCTTTTATAGCAAAAATAATGTAGATCAATTAAAAAGAATCCAGTGGGAAGCAATGAGAATGATCAGAAATCTGGAAAAAGCATCATCTGTGAATAAAGACTGAATGACCTAGGGACTTATAACGTAAAGAAAGAGAAAAAAAAGATGGGGTAATATGATATCAGTCTTCAATTATGGCACATGAAACGATGCTGAATCATAGTATCTGGATGTTCACGGCTCTTGTGTCAGAACAGACTCCAGTTAATATCATTCAGTAGCTCCACATGTGCTGCAGCTAAACTTCTTCACCAGAGCCACAGTACAATACTGGGGTTCAGTATACATTTTGAGAAGAGAAAGGATGCTATATTCAGCTGGCCTGGCCTAAGCCTCCTTGGGAAAACTGATAAGAGAATTCCACAAGAGTGGGATAGTTGCAGGGACACTGAATTCACCAAGAGTTTCCCATGACCGAAGTGATCATACAGCATACTAATTCAAGGAAAGAATAACTACGTATTATGTATTATAACATGTTTTTGCCAGGATAAAAGTGTACAGTTTATAAATCTTGTATTGAAGTTGGCTCATATACTTTATACACTTTTCATTTTTTAGGTAGTAAAAAGGTGACTAAATAGGTGCAATTCTTCCAGCAGGATGTTGATGAGTGGTTCTGAGCAAGTTTTGATAGGGTACCTTGTGAGGCAAGGTCATGGGAATGTGGTGGAAAGCCATCTTTCAGCCAACTGTGAAATTAGACATTGTCTTATACTCTTGTCTGGAATTTGTGACTCAGAGATAATCCCAAAATGATGTTGATTCAGAGACAGCGGAAAAAATCTTTTGAACTTTGCTTTATTCATCTTGCCCGCACCTCATTATTCCTGACAAACTCCCTCTCTCTTCTCTCACTTATCTGCACCCCCATCCAAATTTCATTCTATTGTTACTACTTTAATAGTTCTATACTGTAAATTAAATTTCCCCCAAAAGTGTTTCAGAAGGGCAACTCTTCCTATGAAATCATGTGGGACAGAAGGCATGCATGAGCAGGGATTCACCTTGACCTAATGCAAGGATGTGGGGCTGGGAGCGACTCTACTTCCCTTGCAGTGAAAGCTGTTATGGTGGGTCATAAAGAGCCAGGCAAATCCACACATGTGTTGGCCTGATGTTCCTGCTGTCTGCAGCTTTCACTGTTTTCCTCAAGGCCATCACTGGGATAAATTTCTGGAAAGCTGCCTCCAGCTGCATATGTCCTGTGATTTCCCTTGAATGAGAATTCCTTAGTAAGTCAGTGATTCATGAACAAATTACTAGTATGTTGACCATGACCTGAGATTAGATAAGGTTTAATTACTGCTCTTACTTTTGCTAAGATTAACACTGACCAACTTAAAATCCTTACTGAGAGTCACAAGTTTACATTAGCAGAAATTAAGAGATAGAGTTAACATTCTTTATTACAAAAATCAAGACACATTCTTACAACGCAAAAACTTGCTAATAAATTGTTATTTCTTTTCATATCCACAATTTCCTTATCCTGTCAGAATAAAGTCATCAACAGATGGTAAAAGTATCATCTTTTATAGCCCAAATCATCTGGATTACACATTCATTTATATATGTCCCACATTACAGTTGTAGCATCTGATTCCAATAGCTAAACATTAGTTCATTTACATTTACATAACTTCCATATTTTAACATCATTAGGAGCACAATAACCTTACAAAGATTTTGTCAAAATCCTTTTGGATTACAATGACTTTAGCTACATGAACATCATTGATCTTAACACTTCACCAATATCTTAGCAAAATTCCCTCATCATTCAATAAAAAGACCTGCTCATCACGCTTTAGACACATTCCTTTCCAATAGTTTAACAGAAAACCATCCATCTTTGCTTTTTACCACTTAATCAATGCCTGCTTCTGTGTAAAAAATAAATCAGTTCTACTTCTGTCACATCAAGGCATGAAATTCCCAAACCTAAAGGCCTCATAAAAACAGACTATTTAGTTAGAGTCAGAGAAAAGCTGTTCCATTGTACAGTCCTGGAAGGGTTCAGGATTTATAAGGACTAATTCCACATTTGTATGGATTGGGAAGTACTCATAGAGGTAAGGCCCTGCTTGTGCATGAACCAGGAGTGTAGGCTGAGTTTTAAGCAGCACAAATATTTACTTTGTTAATAAGGTGAAAATTAACAAAGGTAAGCAAACAAATTACCACAGTCAGTGAAAATAAATTTGATTTTAACATCTCTCTCCATTTCGCTAATCGCTAATGTTACAAATCATAAAGAAGAAAGATTGCCGTTTTACATTTTTTTCATGTGGTATTATTTTCTGATACTAGTTGATTTCACCTGTGCTATTGGGCTTTTTCTTTTTAATGAGTAGAAAAGAAAATTTTCTCCATTCTTTCTTCCCTCATGTCTGTTCCTTTATTTCTATTGCTGCTCCTGACTCTAGGGAGATGCCTAAGTAGGATGAGCCCCCAAAAGCCTTTCCAGTGCACTTTCACAAGCTCTTCTGACATTCTGCAAATAGAAATCTGCTGACTCTTCCATCCACTGTGCATCAAAACATCTCATATTCATATTCAATATCCATATTCATCTTCCCTCGACAACTTGCACCCCCACTAAGTCGCTGTTTGCAAAGCTTTTTTTGACAAAACATTTGCTTAGTTTGGGTGATTTTCCATCAGTTCCCCTTATTTATCCTCATAGAATTAACCTTTTCCCATGAGAAAGTGCTTCCCATAGAAACCCCCACATTTTATTTAGGCAATTTTCTTTCTACGAGCATGAAGAGAATCAACAATCTTTGTCATTTCTCCAGCCTGAGTCATTTCCTTCCGTTTTATGAAGAACAAGCAGTTAGTTAACAATACTTCGCATGTGAAGGACATTTTTCAGCTATACACTCTATGAATCTGAAGGTTGTATTATTTCTCACTAGAACACCGTTAGACAAATAGTAGTGCTATTTAAAGACAGATGAAAAGAAACCTCTGAAAGTCACACATACAGTGTAAAGAGGTGAGTCGGGTATAAAAATCTGGAAAAAGTGATATATACATCCATTTCTAGAATATTTTTTCTCTCTCCATTAAGACCTTCTGGAAGTAGCTGTCCTAAAAACAATTAGACAAGAATACCAAGAGGACTCTCAGTCATTCTTCAGATAAACAACTTATTTCCTTTGCACAAGATGCGAATATATTGCATAGCAAAGTAAGTATTTCAGCATCCAAGTTACATGTCAAAGAACTAGCACTTCTCAAAGGCCTCTCAAACATTCCTTTTAACTTATAATTGTTGGCAACTTTTCCATTAGAAGAGAACCATGCTTAGGAAATCATCCTCATTTGGTAAAAAAAAACATTTTACACAAGGCAAATCTGATACTTGTGCCCAGTCTATCATGTCTATATCTGCTTAGTGTTGTGATGAATGAATGATGCAGCTGTGTCAGCTGGTGCTCAGCTATTCCAGTCTTGATGCATAAGATCTTTTGCTGGTAAATGATTTCAGGAAATACTAGAGGAGATTTGATTGTGAACTTTTTAAAACAAACTTTAAAGGATAATGATACATAGAAATTATTAATAAATATCATTTTGAGCCATTGGATAAACTACCTAGTTTGAAGTCAAATGATTCTACCAAATGATCTATGTATGCATATAGTGCATACAAACATATGTAACACATCCTTTTCCAGGATGTTTTTTTCTGTGGTCAGATATATTTTCATTCACTAACTTCCTCTGGATGGTCATTTTACTGAAACATTATCATAAATATCTTGCTTTGAAAACAAAATATAGACTCAGTGGTTCAGAGGGCTCAGTCTTTGTATGGGGGAGATGGGACTTTGACTTTCAGCGTTTTGACATAGCCTAAGGGAAAATCTGGGTTTCATTGAGGCCAGTGAAAAATTAACTACATACTTACTACATCAACGACTTTAATGATTTTAGACTTTGTGTCTAAATTTCTGTGGATTATTATTTCTGTGGATTTCCTATATAATTACCACTGTAAAAAAAGCCACTACCCCAATCATATAGAGTGATAGTCACTTGAAAAGGCAGGCATCAAGCCCATGCTAGCTCTCTGTAAACCGCTTCATGAAAACCACTATGTAAAACCCTTATAGTGAAAGATCAGTTAAGGACTGCAGTTCTTGTTCCAAGTAAAATTGCTAGAATATCTGGGATGAACAGACTCCTGGACATGTCACTTCTCCCTCATTCACTATAGCAGACTTAGAAAATATTCTTAGGCTTAGTCAAATTATTTCTGGGCATTTAAAATGAAGGCAAATGAGTCTCACCCAAAAGCTTCATTTTGGAAACAGTGATGTTTCTTTCTGATGCTCTTCTTGTTGCACTGTTAGAGAATGTACTTGGATTCTATGGACATACCTGTCCATACACAGGTTAGCCACATTTATTTTACACCACTATTTCAGTTAAATAATTTTTCTCCTTTCCTGATGCTACTCCTAGTCATGTATTTATAGACACAACAACTGTAGCTCTCTTCAGCCCTCACTTGCTAGACAAAATAACCAAAAATACATCTACTCTTGTAACCTGAGTTCTCCCTTCCGATGTCCTCTTCTCCGGTCTCTCTGTGATGAATGCCATTTAAAATTTTCTCCTTGGGTCTTTTGGACATGTTTTTAGAAGACACGTCATCTTCACACCCTTTCCTCCAGCAGATTTTCCTTTCATTTCCTGATTACAGCCAAACTTGCAGAAGCTCCTGGGGAAATGCCTTGCTGCTTGAGCTAGCTGAACCTCTACCTCTAGGAGACAGGTTCTGCGAAATTACTAGAGCTGGAATTTGGTCAGAGGAGCCTGCTTAAGGCTTCATAACATAACTTCATTGCCAAACAAGATGTGGGAACAAGCGTCACATTGAGACCTCAACACCTGCCATGGGAGAAGTTGGGGAAGGATCAGATCTACAGACCCTTTGAGGCATTAGCCCACCTCTCCTGCTGCATCCTTCTGAGGAAACAGAAAGGGTTAGGCCAGGGGAACTTTTCTATGGAAAATGCTCAGTCCTCCTCCACAAACCCACCCTTCAGCATGATTTGCAGAGCTTTTGAATTCCCCACAATGACGAAAGCTCTAAGGACTTAATGCAGTAGCACTTTTGTGTGCATGAGAACAGCCTAAGCGCAGGTGCTTTATACAAATTTCACAAAAATATTTTCCTGACACTGTGCCAAGCAGCAGCTTTGTAGCTGGAAAAAATGACGTCTATTCCCATGTCTATATAAAATTGGTCTCATTTTTTTAATGTAATAATCTTCTTCTCGCATAATTAAAAAATATGTGAAACCATTCATAACTTGATAGTAACTCAGCCTTGAAACTGGCTAGTGGTCTAGTCACGTTCCAGACTGGGGGGAAATCTGCAGTTGTTCCTACTAAATTTATTCATCCTGAGAGATTTACTAGTAAATCAAATAAGGAGCACTTCCTTTATTGGAAGGACCAAAAAGGCAAGACATTCATATTTCATCCTCTCCATGGAGAAATTCGTGAAATCAACATCAGAATTCTAAGGAGAAAGTGGTTTTGGTAGATTTGTTTGGTAGTTTTGGTAATTTTGCTTGAATTACTGATTGTGACTAAACAATTTTGTTTTCTATTCTTCTTCATGTATATATCATTCAATGATTTATCCTATTTTCTAAAATGGTTCTTGTTCTGAATGCTCTGAAAAAAGTATAGAGAATAGTTGGGAGTAGTAATTCTCCTGGATACTTATGATACTCCCTTTCTTAACACCTCCTGTTTATCTAAACACCTCTGCATAGGCAGAATACTGTGTCCCAACTGTTAGCAGAGAAACAAAATCAGATATTTGTTTTACAGAAAAATGCAGTCACATTTTTCAATTGTTTCATTCCCTATACTACTTTGTACTTATTAATTATGCTCATGACAAAGTTGGATTCAGGTCTGTTCTCTCTCTTTATCCACCTAAATAATTTCAATTAGCAATGATAGAAAAACTGCTATGGATCAGTATTACACTATTCTGAATTCAATTAATGCTCATATTTATTCCTTAGGTCCTATGCTAATCTTCACCTTTAGTCTCTGCTATAATCAGCTGATATTAAGTAAGTCAGCAAAGTATTTTTTTCAGAGTACTTTGACCAAAAAAATACCCCAAAACAAAAAAAGACTCAATAAGCACATGGATGGAAAGCAATGGACACACTGGAAGAAAAGTCCAGATCACTGGATTAAAACTAAAAGCAACCGTTATTGGCTGTATTAAGAAGTAAATCTACTTTTGGTCACTTCTAATTTTGAGTTGATTATGTTATTGGTGGTATTCACTAGTTATAATCACCTGAGGAACTTTGTAGTTCTATTCACATCCACAAATTCAGGCAAACCCACTTGCCCCTCAGTTTTGTCACCACTACTATCACAAATACGAAGACAGAAACATAAATCTAACTGCCCTCAGCCAATAGGAATTGTTTTCACCCCTAAAGCAACATCTTCACATCTGCCACAGGCTCTATGAGGAACTGGAGCTATGCTTCCCAAGAGTAACACATATTCTAGGATGGGAACAAGTGCTGGAGAGGACATGGACCACTATTTAAAAATAAATAAAAATTTAAAATATCCTCCTGATATTATTGATACTGAATATATATTTCTTTTAGAGAATTTTGGATGTCCTATGGTAATCTATTGTTCCTCTATTTTTGATCCTTAATCAGGCCTCTGATTTAATTAGACAGCAATGCTATTAAGCCCAAAATACTGAAATACTTCAGTTAGAAGACAAGTGATAGGCTTATCTGCATTCCTTCTTTAACTTCTACATCAAAAATGTTTTTAACTTGAAATCTGACCAAGCAGCATTAGTGTGTTATTTTCCATTTCATTTTCTGTGCCTCTTCTGAAAAAGGCAATTTTCACAGAAATTCAAAATAAAACCAAGTTAATAAAATATAAAGGTAATTCCCCCCCACACATTTCCTGCTACTGATTTTTGAAATCTAAACATGAGAGTGAAAGCAAGACGGAGAGTGAAAAAACCGAAGAAAAACAGAACAGAAAAATATTTTCCAGTGAAACCATTTCTTCTCCATATAGAATATAAATCAGGGAAATAAAGGAAAATGCTAATGAAAATGTTCATATCTTCTTGAATGACAGTCAAATGCCATTTTAAAGTGTTTCAGTGGTCTAACCAGCTATAAACTTTTTTTTTTTTCTTTTTTTTTTCTGTTCAATGCCTAACATTAAGAAAAATACAGCACTTCCATCTGATGTCTTTCAAGGGCTAGGCTATAAGCTATTTTATGAACTCATGGATTTTCAGGAAGACTTTTAACAACCATGTGTCCAAGTGTATTACTACAAAATGGGATGATATTCCTTGAGAGGAGACATCTCCATACATTACAATAATGATATAAATTAGGATAAACAGGTGGAGGAAGTTGACTTCTGAATGTCTTTAGCTATTATTCATTTTCCAGTGGAAGACCAAGTATAATAGTCTTATGCTGCAGTATTATACCATAATTAATGCATCTGTTCTTCTCATGATTTTTATAAAAGTAACAGAGCACCTGCTAAGAGAACTGTTCTCATCCTGCTTGGAGGAAACTCTATAGCATTGCCCAAGCAATCCACCCAAGAAGAATGCCATTGAATTACACATTTTAAAACACACCTGCGCTGGCCTTGGGAAATAGTTCATGAGAAACTGTGCAGTTTTGCTAGCAGCAGAAAGCAGTACTTCCTCCAAAGACAGCATTTAATAGGATTGCTGAGCTATTTGTACAGGGGTTCCTGCTCTGCTGGGTTGTTGACCCCCTGGAACCTGGGGATTCATGAGCTTACATCCTCTGGCCTACCTCTAAGAGAATCAGGACAATCTTTTTTAAAGACAACGGATGTAAAAACTGGGGCAAAAGAAAAGGAGAAGCAAGGCCTGGGGCTCACATCCCTGCCCTAGTGCTTTTATTTGGGTTAGTATTTCAAACGTATAATTGCAAGTATTTTCTGTCATTTGGGAATGCAGACCGGAGCTGAGAAATAGTAAAAGGAAGAATAGGTGCAGACTTGCTTTGCAGAGCTGCAGGATGGAGCTCAGGCATGTAGCAATGGCAGGTTTCCAGCCCTCCTGTCGTTCTGAATGATCTATCTCCATGCTGCTCCAGCACTGCCTCTTTTGCTACCTCTGTGCCTCTCTCAAGCAGTAATAATGCCTGTCAGTCACACTGTAGGAGAATGAGACCAAAAAAATGTTAGAAAATGCGGTGCCTTCGCGATACATCTCCATGCTTCTAAACTAGGGCTGCCTCAGAGCTGAAGATATTCCAAAACAGATGCCAGCAGCAGAGGTAGTGCAAGAGCCTACTTCAGAAGGTACTAGTCTACCTCTGCACGAATCACGATCCATCTTCTCCACTTTGCACACGTATATGGCCTAAATTTCAAGTTCCAAAACAAAAGTTCCACCCACACTGACACTGTTAACATCTCTTCAGGATCTTGCTTTTTTATACAAAATCAAGTGCTAAAGCAAGGCTAAAATGTGAAGAGTGCTTCTTTCACTTCAAAAAGCACAATACAAATATATCGCTCTGTATAGTCTGGATCACGATGTCTTCCTGCAGGCTAGTTGGGAGCAACCAGGGCTTTCCTCTGCATGGAAAAGACAGATTAAGGCTGAAGTTCAGAATTTTAGGTTACAATTTCTAAATGGATGGCAAACCCAGCAACACTGGAAAATACTGTGCTTTGCTTTCTGATAATCTGAATACAGACTTTCACTGTGGAAAAGATCAGCATATAAAAACACCTAACACTTGGTGTTACAAGACAATCGTTAGTATGCCACCGCATGAGCAACCTGTGCAGGTGTGTTGCTTCATTTTATAAGGTATCAATCTACAAATCACAAAAAAGAAAATAGCATGGAACAAATTGAACACATCAGGTGGTCGCTACACACCTGTCTGCTGAATGATTGAAACTCTAAAAACCCTGGTTGCCTATATGAATCTACATTAAAAAAAAGGAAGTTTACATGACTCATATTATGGCAGCCTCAACAAGCTTAATAAGGATGACATTAATGAAATCCTAGTTACTGCTGAAAAGATAGATTGGTCAAGCTGGGGATGTTTATGCTAGGTCCCTCAAATGGTGACTGCACATAACTCAGCATGTGGAAATACAACTATTCCAATAACACAAGTGTAAGAAATGTAGAAATATAGTCCATGGGACACCCTCATGCCCCTTCAAGAACATATAAGATCAAAGCCAAGGCTGCAGATCTGGCCAGAGTGCGTACCTGAACATATAGCTGTGACAAGAGAACATGAGGAAGAAAGACTTAAACCCTGAACAATATGAATTGTTAAGCTACACTAAATAAATAATTATTCTATTTGGTCTGCTAGATAAATCATGGAATAAGGCCCATTACTGAAATATTCTCCCCTCTCCCCTGCTTATGCGTGCATCAACATGTGGAAGCCTAACACACTGAAAAATCTTAATTGGCCTCAGAACAAAAATGGTTCCCCACCTCACCTCTACATCAAGGTGGGCAAGAGCACTGACGAAAGACTACATTGCTGTCTTCTAAAGGGACTGCTCTACAGTTTGCTCTAACTCCACTGAATCACGAATTTGGTGTTACGTATCTCCTTGAAACGATCATTCTATAGATACAGGATTCATCTGTTTTATTCGTTGTTTGCATCTCAGCAGATGCAAGTTCATAAATATGCCTTTGTTAAATATGGCATTACACCACACTACTTCATTTCTACTCATAAAATGTTCAAAGAACAGGCAAAACCTCCATACAATCTGCACTCTGTATTCAAGTAACATGTTTTATTTTTACACAAGGATCACCGTTCCCCTAGATTTCAAACAATCCTCTTGGACCAAGCAATAGGCCACAGACCACAAAAGCTACATTTTCAAATGGATGCTTTTATTATTTAATCATTAATTGAATCAAGTATTGTAAAATAAACAGATTTTGTTCCTTAAAAAATATCCAGACAAATACCATTTATAGCAACCTTGTTTCCTCATAGTCATACACAATATGAAATGTATCAAGGAACAAGCGGAAAAGGAACACCTGACTAGCTGTCTTCAACCTGTGTGTATGTATGTATGTGCGTATGTGCGCATTACACTACTATCTGCAATTATACTGGTGTGTGTATACTCACAGATATATATACATATATACACACAAACCCATGTGCATACTGATTGAATTAATAGTCCATTAGAGAAATGTGGTTTAGCTCCAAGTGAAGAATGAAGAATGTGTGTTATCTAAGCAGGGCCTTAGATAACAGGCCATCCTCCTCCCATTGGCCAAAAGCAAGATCTGTCTTTAGACTCATAGTCTGTGTTTAAAATGAAGATGGGTGAAGTCATGGGGTACCTTTCAAATTCATGGTATTAGTTCCATTCAGCTTGATCTCTGCCAGCATTGCATGGTCAAACATGGAACAGTGCTTTCATTTTGCTCACTGCTAAAATCAGCTTCTAGATTTAATATTTCTGGCAAAACAGGAGGTACAGAGCTTTGCTACATATACTGTGGTAATAATATATTCCTTTCTGTTAAGCAGAAATTTGGTAGCAAACTTATTTTAAAATTCACTTCTCCTTGCAGCTTTTTATCATAGCTTTGTATCAATCACCTTCTGTCAAATTGTTATATATTTTCTGCTATTTGAATTGCCTTCCAAACATCCTAGGCCAGACCACCTGGACAATGTACATTAGGTTGTACTGGTAACCTTGAGCTCATTTATAAAATGTAATGTTCAGGGATCTGTCTACTTCTATAATTTTTGAACAGCTCTATTTCTTTACTATCAGAGATACTACAAAAAACACTGCAGTATACTGTATGTATACTGCATGTATGTATACATTTTCCCTTATTCATGTCAGTGGGAATCAACAGTTCTAGTTAACATAGTGTCAGACTTTTTTCCATTTAATTCAGGATACAGCAGGGCATGTACACAGAAAGCAGTGGAACATGGGCTGACATTTATTTTCTATTAAAAAAAAGAAAAAACTATAAGATGTGTGTACTCATCAGCTTGCTCATGTCATCATAAGGCAAATTCTAGTACATCTTTGTACCTGGAGAACCTGAATGTAGAAAATGTGAAGCTGAGCTTGGGACCACTTTTGGTTTTGGTCCCCTTAGTGAACAAAGAGCATTAAGGCATCCTTTACAAAGGATACCTAAAGTAAGATTTTAAATCACTAAGCAAACTTTTTCTCAACGCTGATATTCAATTCACCCTCATTCTACACAGGCAGATTTTCACCCCTTGTGTACCAACTACAAAACACTGTAGGGAAATCATCTTTTTATGGTTGTTATATAGCCTTATACAGTATATATTTTGCCAGAATCTCCTCACAAGATCTCTTATACATAAATACTGAATTAGTTACAAAGGGCTCCTATTCCGTATAAAGAAAAGAGGGGGAAAAATGCACCAAATTCAGCTTTGGGATAAAGAAGGTACAACCATACTGACTTCATTGGTGTTCCACGCATCAACACCAGGATGAGTGTAGAGCAGGTAACTGTGCAGATTCCTACTGCTGCTGAAATTTTGTTATTTACTCCTTGTTCACAAAGGGAAATGTGCTCTCCCAGACAACCCAAGACAATGATAAATATGAGTGAATTCCAGCTACAATGTTTCTCCATACAGCACTTGTAAAGCAGATTTCCTTGTTTTGTTATAGATACTGCATAGTGTGCAACAATAAAACATTTGTATTTAATTTAAAAAGCATACTAAGTAAGTGACTCATGTCTCACTTCCCAGTTACTGGCTGGGGTTGCTGCACTGAACCTTGTAAAATCAGCAATAGCATTCATATGTCTACCATCAGAACTGTGTCATCTTCCATTACAATCAAACCTTAAATGATACAATGCTTTATCAAATTAGGCTACAGTCAGACTTGGATTGGTTGCTCTCTTCCAGTGTTGCTGAGTTTCAGAGATGATCTGAGTCTTTCACATCCTCAGTGATCTCAGTGATTCTACAATGTTTCCCAAAGACAAAAGTGAAGCACTGGTAGATGGGAATGCTGCCACCAATAAAATAAACCACCAGATGATTTATCCACTCACATGTCTAGGAGACATTTCACTATTTTTTTTTCTTTTATGAACAGAAAACAAGCTGCCCTGTGAACAGAAGTAAATTAAACTTTCTCCTTTTGCTCTGTTGGCCAGCTCCACTTGTTTACTTATGTTCTTTTTGGTCTGTGCAAAGTAGAAATTAGGAGGTGTTGCATACACTAAGACTGGTAATGAGAGCAGTAATATTGACACAAATAAAATCTGCAGTATAAGGACTTGTCCACTGCACATTTTTCATCCTTCGAATTTTCTGCTTTAATCCATTGTAAAATAAAGTGATGTAATGAGCTGATGAAAGTTTAGTGGATAGGGTCATCAACATGCAAAAACAAATCGGTTGTTTTTTCAGGTATCCAAATCAAGCTTTCCCTTCTCTCTCTTTCTCTCTCCTTCCTTTTTTTTTTTTTTTTTTATAAATAATTTATAAACCTTCCTATAAGAGACTAATACAAAACCAAACCAATGAACCCAACCGGCAAAAGAAGTTCTAGGATATTATTTAAGCCACTTCTCGTCCTTCCAAACAAAGGGAGCCTCTCCCATTTCCAGCTCTGGCTGGGAGCCATCGCACGGCCAGGGGTGTCCTACCGTGGGCCATGCCCGGCCCCGGGCAGCTCCCGCCCGGCAGCTTGCCACAAACGCCTCGTTCCACCTCCTGCCTTCCCGCAGTCACGCAAGCTGCTCGGAGGAGTCCAAGTGGTCGGGGATAGGCAGCCCAGTGATAATTGTCAAACACTTGTTCCACACGGTGAAGGTGGGGCACACGGGCTGTCCGAACGTAATGTCAAAAGTGTAAAGGTGTAGAGAGTTCAAAGCGTCGTAGAAGGCCAGGGAACCGTTGTCGTAGTCCAGCAAAATCCCAACGCGGCGGAGATGAGGCGCGGGCTCTATGGGAATTTCTTTGCTGTTGTGGCGCACCACCCACGAGTTATTGCAGCGGCAAAGCACCCAGGAGGCAGAGTTCTTGCCAATCCACTCATGTTTTGGTGCCGACTTGTAAGAAATACCGATGGCATACCTGTAAAACAAACACAGCTCAGGAAAACGCATGCTTCTCGCCATGCTTCTCTGCCAGTAAAGCTAAATGTTAGCTTGGGGGACTCACAGGAGTGCCTGAGCCTCTTACTTATGCTGTTCTAATTAACTGACCTTCAGTTATAATATCTGAACAGGGTTGTTTAATGTTTTTCACCATCCCTCTTTTCAGTCTGAGCGGTCAGGGAAATTTTATTGTTTTCTGCATTGTTTGTAATTTGGCTGCTATGGCAATTTTTTGGATCATTTGTCTCTGGAATTCAGGAGGAAAATTGCTGAGTATTGAGCGACTTAAAGTTTAAATCACTGGGCCTCACATTTCCACTTCCAAACAAATGAATACAGAGGAATTCATTGATTTTAAAATGCATTGCTATCTGTCAGCTAATCTGATCTCTCTTTGCTCCTTTAATATATGGCCCAGAAGAAGGAATGCAAGAGTAGACATCAAAGTACACATTAGAAAAACTATTTTTGCCATTCCTAAATATGTTTTGCCAGATGTTGGTGTGGTTTTTAGATTTAAATGAGCAGATTTTAGACTGGATACTGGGCCAAGGGAAGCATTGTAGGTGAAGACATTTGCTCTGTAAACCATAATTTATGGCAAGATGAACAGGGTAAGAGAATTGTGAAAATGTTCTCATTAATGGACATTCCGGGCAAAAATCTGATTTCTCATATACAAAATAAAGGTATACATTCCTCACATTCTATTCATACTCTAGTGCTCATTGAGCTTTCAACTTAACAGGAACTAACTTTCCATAAACTACTTTATTTTTATTCCTCATAGTTGGCACAAGCAAACAACATTCTTCTTGTTTTAAAGATATCGTGCAGAAGACCTTAATCATTTCCATTCTACTTTCTTCCATCATAATTGCTACCTTTGAATCCTGAAGAATAGCTTCTATTTCCCTAACCAAAGGGATCCTCAAGTGCCTGTATAACACAGAAGATCATTTAGAAATAAAGGAATGGAGTCCTTCATTCCCTGCCTCTTGTTTCATCCACTGGAATGCAGCATTACTGCTCCCTGCTCCCTCCTTAGAACCAGATCTGACTTCCAGTCCTGTGAAACAGGCTCATCAAAGTATCTTCATGTTTTTTCTGTTTTTTTTTTCTTTCTAAATTTTACTAACATCTTTCATGTTTGATAAAAGAAAAATCTGTCACTTTTACAAACTTAAACAGTTCACTTTGTGATGTAAACAAGAAAAAAAAATGTTCTCCAATTCATTAAAAATGTAAGACATATTTTATAGTTCACAAAACAATCATCATCTACATTCATGGAAGAGAAATCACTTGAAGGCTGAATATAGATATATTCTATCTGGTCTATGAAGTTTCAGAGACAGATTTTGCTGGAGGCTGTGAAAATATTCTGAAAAAAAAACCCCTAAAAGTGTATGACTGTCATGTTCCCTATGTTTCTGCTACTGGCCTCTGTCAGAGACACCTGGATGGACCTCTGCTATGAACTAGGGAACCGTATCATATATTCATATATTCTTATGTACATACCATGTGCTCCCACTTATAACCACTTCCCAGTAATGACGTCCGCTGTCAATAAACACGTTGCCAGCTACCCCGTAGCTCCCTTGGCTCGTGAACCGCTCGGGTGTGTGACTCTTTTTGGAGGATGTTTCATCACGTTCCACTGTCAAGTTATCATGAGACACTTTCAGTTTTCTATGAGCAGATTTGGGATCCAGCTTAAATGGCTGGCCTAGATATGCACAGACAAAGAAGGCAAAAGAATGACTTAGTTTCCATTTTAAAAAGGATGGTAGATTAGAGAGCCCGTAAGAAGCATACAAAATTACATAATCGTATTAATCTCCTTCTCTGAAGCATCCTCAAGGTGGACTAACCTTCCCTGCTCCCTGCACTCGTTTGCACTGCCAGTTTACTGTCAGTCTCACGGTGCACTAACTTCCCCGCGTTGATAATCCCTGAAAGGAGCCCTGCGTCATCATCGTGCCCATTATCTGCGACCCAGAGGTAACCTGACTACTCTAATTCTTGCAAGTAATTGAAACCAATATACATGCTAATAAAGGTCTGAGAGTTGCTTTTTTTCACAGCATATTAGATTTTACAATAAGTTACGTTCTATTAATTCTCTAGGGGTAAAGCTCCATAATAACATCTTTATCATTATCCCAAAACAGCATGATTTAAAATACCGCAAAATGTGTTTGAAAATGAGAATAAGCACTACCCTCGTCTGTTCATTCACTCATGGCTTTACTTATAAGACGCACAGTTAACAGTTTGGGGTCGTACGGGACGGACACCTACGTGGTGCTATAGTGCTGGATAAAAGAAGGAAGTGAACTGCAACTTGGTCCAAATAATATGGTTGAAAAACATTACTGAGGCTGTTGCTCTTGGCAAGTATCCTCTGCTGCAGCATAAGGCTTGTAGACAATAACAGGAAGCATTTTGGTAAACCAAACCCTGTAGATATGTAAAGTCTGCCGCTATTTTGACAAACTGGTTCGTTGCGTCAAAAACGGAAAGATCATTTACCTCCTCAAGGAGACATCTAGGAAATTCTGACTCTAGGAGTGACCCAGCCAAGCCCTTATCCCCCACTCTGTTCCTACTGCCTTTCATATCAGAAAAAAAAAAGTGGAAGATTTGGTGACATGAATAGAAAATAGCATCGAGAGCTCTTGTGAGCTCTATGACCCAATGGCATTGGCACATACATACGCCAAATAAAATGTGAATTATTCAGTGTTTGTGAAGGAGCAGTTAACTAATTCTTAGTTAGTAAAGCTGCAAGTATTAGTGTTGCACTAAGAAGAAATGCAGCTTATCTGAACAGTAACAGACAGTATATTTTGTTTCAGATCTTCAGGAAATCTGACACTGTAGACATCTAAAATGAAAAAAATATTAAATTAATACTATTTCTCTTTTGATATTGTTAAGCATAGGTCAGGAATTAGCTAAGGAATAGGTATAATTTTGAGGGTATAGTGTACTTTCATAATATGTATTTAGTTATGTATTGCAATCAAGTGAACTGTATCCCTTAGAAGGTATCAAAGGGCATATTTTATCCACTTTTTCCTACCATTAGGTAGCATGTCTCTCCATCTGATCAGTAGCCTTTGTACTGTTGAAGCAGTATCTGAACGATTTCTTTGAACTGAGCTGTATTTGGTCATGTCATTTTTCACATTTTCTGAGAGCGAATATTACTTTTGAGCCATTCTGGGTCACAAAAGGGCAAAAGGATAAAGGATGCCATTTCCAGAAGGGTTCTCTGGTCTTATGCCTGCATATAGGTTACTATATTTAGCAATACACAGATTCTTGGTAGCAGATGTGGTACGTTGGTAGCAGACATTGGTATGAGCACCTTTTGCACAGGAGTGCAGGCCAGGTTTAGAGCAGACAGAGAAATTCAAAAGCTAGGACATGCCATTGCCTGCAGCAACCACTATCCTCCTTCTGGCAGCATCCAATGTCACCCTCCTCGAACACTGCATCCCCCCCGCAAGGAGCAGGTTCCAGGCAGTGCACAAATCCCAGTGGTCCCTTCCCTGTACTCAAAGTTGCTCATAATGACTGAAGGACTGTCGGGCAACAGGAAAGGTTGAAAACTAGTCTTAAATTTGCTGTACTCTGTCTGCTAGCTAGTTGCATAACCATTTTTTAAAAAGTGAGATCTCTGACTCTACCATCCTGCTGAACTATATAACAAAATGGGGTGAGTGGTGCTAAGAACATTACCAGTTTCCTAAGATAAAGACCTTTGGGAAGATAAAAGTAAGCTAACAAGTATCTTACAATACACTTTATAAATAAATAAAATGTTTTATTATAAGTAGAAGACTTTGGTTTGTAAAGGAAAAAGATAAAGAGGATATTAGAACAAAAGCACAAAGGAGCATTTTCAGTCGTTTCATATGTGACAGCTTCATTCCTCAAATATATTTCCAGAGACATGTCTAGAAAAAAAAAACAAAAACTTTTTTTGCACTACTCTGACAATCTTAAGTTGAGTGGCATAAGTGTCTCTCCTTATGGAAAGCACTTTAAACAAGTTAGTTTTCATCGCACTCTTGCACTTTTCAAAGATCAGCCCCCAAAAGAAAGAGGAGAAAGGAGCGGAACGTGTGCGTGCTGGGTTGCACATTACTCACTGTTTGTCTTGAGTTTGCCGGGCTCACTGTTTCTGCTGCCAGCCTGATTAATGGCCTTTACAACGAAGATGTACTTAGTGCCACTCTGTAACCCATGCACTGTGTAGTGGTTTTGTTTGATATTAGGCACAATCATCCAGCTGTCGGCTGAGTTACATAAACCTGCAATTTCAAACCAAGCACATTAGTCATAGCACACAAAATGCTTTGCAGCAGAGGGACGTTTAGAGCACTTCTGAGCACGGAATGACCGATAAGAATTCTGCTTCCATACCTTTTAAAGTGCTGTTACTTCTTAGCAAGTTGCTATTTATTTCCACTAACTTATTTCATCAGCCCTCAATCAAGGTACCTTTTAAGTTCTCGCTACGTGAAGTCAACCATAAAAAGAAAAGGACATTTAAAAAATGATTCAGTGGAAGGATTGGCAGGCTGGGAATTTTCATATCCCAACACAAGAATTCTTTATTGCTTAAGTACTCGAGAACTGTGGAGAACCCATCAATTTACTTCTTGGGTTAATGAACTCAGTTTAAGCTTTAAGACTAACATAAGCAGTAATGCTAGAAGGGGTGTTGAGGCACCTTTGCTGACAGCCCCCAGGTATGCATTCCTGGAGCAAACCACTGGAGGCCAACCTGGGCAGAGCAGGGGCTCAGAGCAAGCTTTGGCTCTTACACTCCACACTTTGCCAGGATGTAACTGAAACTCTTATAATTTATTGGATGTAACTTTTGTGATTTATTTCCTCATGGCTAAATGTCAGTTGGGAAAGAGCTGGATAATTTTCCAGTTATGAGCTTTTTTTGGATCTGCTTGATGCCTACTAAAGAAGTATAATATGGTAGGAAGTAAGTAAAGTAAGGGGGATAGAGACAATATAAACTGCAAAATATTACAATACTGCCTGAGATGAATTTACTCACCCATGTAAATCTTTCCTACTACACCATAACTGCAACATCAGTATAACAGCTCATGGTCAAATGGAACCACAGTCTGATAGCTCTCTATATGAACCTTGTTATAAACGCTTATACAATTAAGAAAGTTAACATTCATAAAATGTATATATCCTCACAACGATTTATATAGTTATACAGAGAGAGAGATGGAAATGTATGCATGTGTGTATGCATACTAGGTTGGAAAACATGAAATAAAATCCTTGCTGGATCAGAAATCTTACAGCCTTTTCAGTTTCTGACGCTATCGGGCATAGAATATGTTATGAAATCTACTATGTTATTAAACCAGGTTTCGGTTTTTAACTCCCATTTTAGCAGGAAACCAAAACAAAAAGTAACAGTGATCTGTCTCTTTTGAAAGTTAGTGGTAATTTCAGCTCTGTATATTAGTCAACAAAAAAATTCTATGCAAAGTAAAAATCAAAAGGTTACTGGACACAAAAATTTCAAAGAAAAATACACAATACAGCTTTACAAATTCACAGATTATTCATAACCATCCTGGAAAAATCATTTCCATAATTTGGGAATTTTGGGGGGAGATTTTTTTTGGGGGATGTTTTTCTTATTAAGTGATCGTTAGTAATAGAATTTATAACCCAAACTTTAATCTAAGAAAGATAGAGTTTTTGTCTCAAAGTTCTCTTAAAATTAAAACATCAATTGTTTATTGATAATACAGAGCATCCTTGAGAGGTAGGCAGCTTTTAATCCCATTGTGCAAAGGGAAAAGGGAGGCTCAGTTTCAGGTGAGATTCATATCGTCTTGTCATCTAACGAAGAGACACAATACCTAACCTATTTTTCTCAACGTTGAGGGGAGACAGTAATGAGTGAATGGTTCATTCCACCTGCCCAGGTGAGAACATCCTACCACAAGTGCTTCTTCCCATAACAAAGAGGAGCCCAAGGTGACCACCATGGATGGCAGCTCTAGCTTTGGATAGACCTCACCTCTGACCTGAGGTGAAATGAACTCTCCCCTCCCTACATCGATTTGAACTCTGAGCCTCTGGTTGAGCCCGTGTTTGGGGTCTGACCTTCAGACTGTTCTTCTCACTGAGCTGCAAAACCAGTAAGTTCCAGTTTTCAGACTGCGAAGACCAGAATTTGAAGGACAAGTGATAACCAACTTTTCTCTAGCCAGTAATGTCTCATCAAGAACAAATTTTACTCTATTAACTACTACTAAGATGAATAGAAACTGGGATTTACCAGAGAACATCGCTGCTGTTCCCTTAAAGGAGGGGAAAATGTATTCTAGTATCTCCTTCATGCCCCAACCAGTGAGCATCCTTGCCATATGTATTCTCCCTAAATATCAAATACAAGGGATTTCTGAAAGTGTGCTATATCTGGGGGAAAAAAAAAAAAAAGAAAAGAAAAACATTTTTGAAGCACTCAGTTTCTCACAAAACTGTTGAAAAAAACTAGATGATATAGAGCCATCATCTATCTTTTGAAAACAGAATCCAGTGTTATTGCTCACAAGAACTCCACTAGCACCTATGGTAATGTGGCTATGGCAGCATCAGTGCATGCCAAGCTTTATTCCTGAACCATACTGAGTCTACTGAATGGAATTTTCCTTTTAGTCTGGAAGGGAAGAGTATTCCAAAGCAATGGTTTATGGGATATAGTCAACATATAGTCAACATATAAACAAATCCTTGAGCTGACACAGAAATGCCCAGACTTTTTTCTAAATCATCTGGAAACTGTAAATCATCTAAATCATCTCAGTCAAGGTACTTTTTTTTTCAGCCTAACATTACATTTTTGATGTTTCTCTTATAATGAAAAAAAAATTAAGAATGAGCAGGTAAACGAGGAACTGGTCAGGACATGCCATCATCCAGGGGATAACATTTGCATTCTTGGTTCCCTGCCAGTGTTCGCAGGTTAAGTGGAAAAACACACATCTTCTCTCCTCCTCACTGCAGTAGCAGTAACAGCTAAGTGTCCACTACTGTACCCAGTCCTTACCCTGGATAGATTAGGGTTTCTTGTTTCCAAGGCCCAGAGATTTTTATGGGGTCCTGCAGGTGGTAAAACAATGTATTTTAAAACTGCAGCCTACAAAAATGTTGAGAATTTAAATTACATCCTGGAAAGGTGCAGTGAGCACAGTGATGTCCATACAGGATGCGTGAGTTTTCAAAACATGTTTCTCAGAATCTGGAGGTAATAATTTGTAAAGCTATTTCCCTGGTGTTAGCTGTTGATGCACTTTAAAAACCAGATGGGAAAAATCCCAACGTGTAAATCCTCCTAAAATTTACACTGTTTGATTTTAATAAAATACACCTTTTCAAAAACTAGAAGAGGAGCACATAAGTCATGAGAAGGTTATTTAATCTCTTGAGCATTTTAATTATTTTAAATGCTTTCTTTCAATAAATTATTACCATTTCCAACTAGCTGAATAAAAACTGTAGGTGAAGTTGACAGATATATAGCTCTCCCCACCCCCACCCTGCATTCCCACATGAATGAAAATAATATATGCAGGATTTCTGCAAAACACATAGCATTTGTTTTTTTTTAGAAAAAAACCCTTTCCTGGTTTTATCCTGAACTTACTTTTGTACCACTTGAAGATACCAAAAACCTCAGTAGCACTCTGAAGACTAAGGCATCTATTTTTAATAAATTAAATCATATAGAAAAAAATGATAGCTAGAAGTTTCAAAAGCTCATGAGTGAATCATAAACTCACTGTTTTTCAGGAAAGCTTACACTTTTAATTTTCTTAGACTCTTCTACAAAATTTTATCCTTTCTCACAGGAACAGTAACTCTCTAACTGAGGAAAGGTTCTGACAGCACACTGTATCCTTAATACAGTGAATTTTAATATTTAATAGATATAATCAACCTAATCCAAACGACCAAGAGCTGTTTACTCTTTTTGTCTTGGAGAGAGACATGTGTTTTTTTCATGAAAGTATTTTGCACTACTGCTAGTAAGAAGCTGTTTAAATTTTAACCTTACTGAAGCACACTCAAGCAATTTAATGATGTCAAAAATATATAGAAACTCAATAAATACATGAACATTTATTGTAAGAGGATAATGCAATTATAGTGCACTTAAATTAACTAGGTAGTGACAAAGTCATTCTAAAAGCTTTTATAATATTCAGATTGCAGGTGATTAGTAGCATCTTGGAATTGCAAATGTGTGAATAGCTCTAGGAGCAAATGCTTTAGTATAAGTGCCTAATTTAAACATCTATATTTTTTTATGCACCAAAAAGTGCTGTCAAACATATAGTAGCCAAGCAGTTTGACCACATTTGGAAATAATCTTTCCTGTATGAAATAGGATTCAAAATGAAATACTCTTGCTGGACATTTTCCACCAAAATTTACCTCCCCAATTTTTCAGTTAATAAAAAGAGAATATAGTTGATTATGTTGGATAGAAAATACATTAGAAAAACATAGCATTGCTTTCTTTTGTTACTGCGTTCATAGCAATCCCTGAATGATATATGCCTCTAATGGGGGAAATGTACCGAAGAGTGGAAAGTGCAGTCAGTCCGACTCTGTGGTTTTAAGAAATGGATTCCAAAACAACAATTTCCATTAACACAGTAGGTGGGTATGTATGCAAAGTGATCCCCACTGTCTCAGGGGAAAGAAGCTTGCTGCTGTAAGACTGTACTCAAGCTACTCTCTCGTGACTAATTCATCACTACGCAGAATTGAAAGACAATCAATAAATCTATTTACATTCTCTGTTACAGGTAACCCACGTGACCAGCAGCAACACTGGGGGATGTGGCAGAAACAGAAAACAAAATTACATGCAACAAAATGCAAATGTCTTAAATAGAAATAAATTGGTGCTCATCCAAGCTCTATTGCAGTAAAATAGGTTTTTAAAAAATCACCTACTTTTAATCCATCAAAATATAAAGGTTGTGATGCAGCATAGTCACTTACAGTGAAAATATCCCTACACATTTTATCACATTATTGCAGCTCACTTGAAGAGGTCGGCTTTCCAATATTCTAGGAATAACCCTTTAAGGTCATCTACAACAGCAGAGAAATTAAACTCTTTTATAGCATAAAGCACAGAATCCAGTAAAGAGAAGAAACTTCCTGTGTAAAATCAAGTTGCTGGTGGGAAAATATTTAGTATCTATGGAAGCTGGAACAAACTGCAATAATCTTGTATGTAAGAAATCTGGACAGATCCGTAGCAGTTTAAGAGCTGTATTCTGAACAGAACAATTAGGCTAGTTCTTATATTGCATTGGTATTAAATGGTTGGTTCCAGAAGTCAGTGGAGTCATGGTAATGCAGATCTGGTATGGTATACAGTGATATGGCTTGGTATGTTGCAGAAAAATCATGTCTCCTTTCATTTCAGCTGTTAAGAACATTTTATAAATAGAACTTCTAAAAGAGTTTTCATTTGAGACTTCTTTTCTCTTTGATCTTTTAATGGCACCATTTTTGCAAATCATCAGTGATAGCATTGAAGTTCAGATTGCATAGGGAGCAGTTATGTTATGTTCCCCAAAATTACTACATTGCACTAAAAAAATCTAACTGTTTTGCAGATCAAAGCTTTCATTTCCACCTGGTAAAACTTAAAATAAAGCCTCAAAAGAAAATGAGTATTTATTCAGTAGTAAGCAAAGAGCAAAATCACATATCACAAAGCTGTGGAGATAGCACATCGTTCTGCGGTTCATACACCATGCCAGTACCTGACACAGCCTTAGCTATAGCATGCCTTCTTGCATAAAGGCATTGATAAAAATGGGTCAGAAACTAAGAAATATGCCATATTAACATTGTCTGTTTATTAGTGATTAATCAGAGAATTTTTTCCTTCCTTGTCTGCCAGCCCCAATTCCTTCAGGATTACTATTAGACCCTTTTTGTATCCAGTTTCATCACACACAGAAGCTTGTACTGAGGTTTACTTGGTCTTTCTAGTGAAGAGTCTCAAATTTTCGAATGTGTTGTCCAAAATTAGATTGCTAAGAAAGATACTAAATGGAGACTTCCAAAAAAACACTAATCAAACTTTGAGTAATCCTGAATCATAAGACAGTCAGAGTATGCTATGTAGAAACGGTGCTAAAATACCAGCACACAACCCCTCAAATACCCTTACAGATGGCTTGGAGGCTGCCTCCTGCTTAGTGATGAAGAAGCTGAGGTGCACAGAAGCAAGAGTCAGTTCAAGAGTATGGCTCAGTACTGAGATTTGGCATAGACCATGGTCTTTTTGCATGGATATGAAGTATGTTAACACGACAACAGCACTTTCATCAAAACACTGCAAAGCATTTCATAAGAACAGTATCACTGTTGCACTGGGTCAGAGCTAAACATATCTAGCTCAACAAGTGACTGGGGCATCTGAGGGCAGTCCAAATCAAGTGTCTCTGAAGGTGTTTTAGAAAAGAGAAAGCATATATTGATCATCAATCAGTATACTCTCCCAGGCTCCACCAGTTTACAGCTCTGACTTCCTGAGCCACAACAAAGTCTTCACACTTCATCATTCCCAATACTTTTTCTTGTATGATCTGTTCAGTTATCTCCTGAATCCACACAAACTTCTAATCAACAGTCTTCTCTGGCAATAAGTTTCACAATTTAGACACAAGTTGGCCAAAGAAACTCCTCCTTTTATTTACTTTGATTAATTTCAAACTTCTGTAGTCTCGTAAAGAAATACCACATAAAATATTCATAACATATGGGGAACCAAAACAGGAAGAAATTAAATGACTTTTCCAAAAGCCATAGTTAGTCAATGATTATAATACACAGAACCCAGAAGTTGTAATTTCCTAGCCAAAGATTAGACAATATGGTTTTCTCAGAGGAAAAGTTATTTAACAACAGAACAATCCAAGGATTAATCAGTAAATTTGTTCATTCAGGAAAGTCACAGATTCAAAACAGAGGATGTACTTAATGCAAGTGTGCTACAATAAGTAATAGCAAACAATGTTAGTTAATGTCATTGTAAGTCAAAGTTACCATATTAATCCTTGTTCCACTGATGTTTGCCCCCTTGGCCTTTGATATACTAATAGAAACCTATGCTCTGAAGCCTTGCAGAGAGTCCAAACAAGTAGGAAGAACTTAATTTACATTTCTGACAAAAAAACAGTTATTAAGGATTCCAGTTCTAACTGATGATCAGTTAGACATAGGCTCCTAAATGCTTCACCAGCCTTGGCAATGCAATGGAAGTTTTCATCCCTGTGGTTACTGTAAGGATCTTACAACATAAGACATAAATCCTGTTAACATGGACAGAATTTGAATCATCAATAATATATGCTTGTTTTAGTCTTAGTAAGTTCTCATTGCTTTGTACTTCCAGAAAACATACCAGACATTTTAATGAGATGAATTTTAAATTTTAAAATCCTTTGGAATTATTACTATTTCAGATTTAAAAAATAGATAATCAGCTGTGAAACTTTCTAGAAAATATCTTTTTCATTTTGCTTTTGATGTGTGAGTGCATTTATATTTAAAGTAATTTTTTGAAGAGAAGCCATAAACAAACAGAACCAGAAATAAAATGATTTATACTCACTAACAACATTAGCTTGTCCAGTGAAGATCGTGTACTGCAGCTCATAGGAGACCACACTGAATTCATCATCCGATGTCCAGTGAACAGTAATCGTATCATAAGAAGCTGTACAGAGCTCTTCTCGAATGGTAGGAGGGTTGGGAGCTGTGAGATATTGAGAACAAGGAGAAGGCTTACTGAAGGAAGCAATAAAATATTTCTCTTCTCACCTGAGATTAAGGGATGTATCAGATACCCAAGTTTGTACACATCTTTTTGCCTAACCCAGTGATAACTTAAAACAAATCATTGCTGAGGAATTCTTACTACCAAATATGATCAGCTAGAAACTCTGATATTTAAAATATTTTGTATTAAATTAGCTTTAGCTAGAGTCAAAGCTGCAAGTGATGTGTTGGTTGTCACATTAAACTGTGTTTGAGAACACCCAAATGATACACCAATTTTGCTAGGTTTCTTTCTGACCACTATGCTAAAATGATCAGTTTCATTGTTTTGTTTTTTCTTTTGATTTTGAAGCAGTATTTGCTTTGCCTGTCTTGACAGAGATGGGCATAGTTTCAGTGATGGAATATTTAAAAATGTCACTTTGGGACATCACTCAGTCATGCTTTCATGCTCGATTTTGCCTTCTCTCCAAGTTCATTTTTATTTATTCTCTAGCTAGCCTATTTAATATACATGCATATAATTTCTCCTGGTTATACAATTCAGTTTTTCAGTCTTACATCAGGCATTATTACCCTACATGGATTTACAGCTATTACAACCTGAACTTCCATATCATTACTAATTATATAATTCCAGAAAACAATCCAAACATTTTAATAAAAAAAGCTGTCCCTCTGTTTCCTTTTCTAAATCAATAAAATTGGATCACTGCCCTCTCTCTGTGCACCAAGTTACACATCCTTCTCACATACAAAACACATAGGCTTGTTTCAAAGACCTCTTTAAAAGAACTGCAACTAGAAACAAACTTCTCAGGTGTGAATCTCCCTTGCTTGCATTTTCTATATAACCAAACAACTTTTAAAAAATAGTAAATGGTGCTGATTTTTATAGGAAAGTTTATTAATTGAATTTAGCAACCTTCTCCAACTGTGTGTCTATAGAGATCGCTCCCACAAATCAGTGATGTTGCATTTTACCATTAACGAAGCCCACATGCTCCAGGGAGCGATCATGTAGAAGCCTAAAGGAGCCTGTGCCCCTGGCTTCTATGGCTGGGCAACGCTTTCAAAGACCAAGGGGCCGTCCTGCATGTTTATCTCAGTGGGGTCCCCCTTCCTAATTGTCCTGCCTGTATGCCACCACCATGAAGGAAAACATCACTTAACACTCCATACTGTTCCTCCCAGCTATCACAGAGCCAGGAGGGAGGAAACTCTAGGCCAAACAACCAAAATATGCCTGAATTAAAGGAAAAGGAAGACAGCTCCGGCTGAGTATTTTTGCAGTCAGTTCTTCAGCTTTTGTGAGTCATAAATAACAGCTTCAGCAATAACAACAACAAAAAAAAGCTACTCTGAAGGAATCCCACCTTTTCTTCTGCAGCAACCTATTTCTATGAATCTTATTTTCACATTAACAATTAGTATAGTTCATATTCCTGTTTTGCTGATGCATGTTCCCAAGAATTAAAATGCAGACACATTTCCAAGGAGCCTTTTTCAACCGTGAGGCATAAGGAAATGTTCAGATGTGTTTCATGATACGACCATGATTTGTGATGCTCTAAATATTGTAGCACAGAAGGTTATCAGTTTTTTTTTCTTTTTGTTTTTTTCCCTCAGCAGAGCAACTCTTGAGACAGATGGATATTAATAGAGAGAGATAAAAAAGAACTAAAATAAGAACAGTCATCCCAAGGGGACACATAAACACAAGGAGAAAACAAACAAACAAACAAAGCCCACAATTTTTTGCAAAGTTTAGCGCTCTAAATTATATGGTATGTACTGACTGAGGCACTAACTGTTGTGAACGCTATATAAGATAATATTCCTCCTATTAGCTATGTCTCAAATAAGTTTCTAGCCTGATAACCTATTTTAGTTATTTTAAAAGTTTCCTTATAGATGAGAATTCATTTTCATATTTTGCCTTTCCTTCAAGGGCAAAAAAATAAAAAAAATAAAAACAAAGAAAGACATTTCATTACAAATATACAATTGGATCCAATTTTTCTGAGATAATATTTGACCAAAGCTGTCTTCAGGTCTTTTTATGCAGCTAGTAGAATGAAATTCTACACCTGAGAAATGTACTTGTGCCTTCTGCAACATAGATAATAAACAATAATTTAATGAAAAGAACAATTACTGAATGTTTAATGAACCATAAGTTCATTAAACCATGGCTACATTTCAATAGCACCTTAGTCCCTTCAATTCTTTGAAAAAGACAGCTTAAATTCTCCCTTTGTTTGCACACCTGGCAGGCCTTACACAAGACTGGAGATTTACAGGTTTCTATGTAACAAGAAAAACAGAGATACCCGACCTAAGAAGAATGTCTTCTCTCTTGCACTTTTATCTAATCTACACCCACCTGAGACTATACTGTATGAAACACAGCTTTTCAGCAACACTTCAGCGAGGCTTTCAAAATAATGAAGAATNATAATAATAATAATAATAATAAAATTCTGCTTCTCCTGCAGATACACAGGGAAGTTTTTCTACAAATGATTTGTCAAGACTTTCAAAATAATGAAGAAGTTTGACTGCAAAAATGATAAAGCCTCAGAGCCCACCCTTCAGTTTTGTTCCTCGATGGAGCTGCAGTGCCTGCCCACTAGCTCTTCCAGTCCATTTCAGAGTGAGGTCAGAGCTCTGACTCATGGATGTAGCAAGACTGAAGTTGGACAACTGACGCTATTAATATCCACAGTTGTTTTCTACCTCCTGTCCACAAACTGACACACAGTTTTAGGGAAAGATGAAAAAAAATATGAAGCTGTTCCTAAAACATCAAAAATCATAATTTGAGCAGTGAGGGAACATGAAATCAGTGCCAGGTGACTTAGCAAGTCACCATGAAAACTGCTGCCATTCAAGCAAGTGCTTCCCAATGACAGTAGCTCTCCTTGGTGCGGCATTCTCCACAAGAGGACCAGGTCGAACACCTGTGAGTGGTAGCTGCTACAGTTGCTTTGACTTTCCTTCTCTTGCACTCATGAATCAACACTCTGACAAGAGTTAAAATCATTGCTGAAGGCTAACTTAGTTCTTTCCCGTAACTTTGACTCAGAATTGAGGAGACACACTCACATAGTCAGGAACCACATTGGAAGTGCCTAAGAGGCAGTAACTAATATTAGAAAAGCAGATTGTTAAATTTCCTCCCGGAAATAACTGACTTTGTGAGCATACCTACTCCTTTTCAGGGAAAAGTCAATCAGGTTAGTCTAATCCACCTTCCACTCAATGTTATTTGCATGGCTTTGCCCTGAAGCAGACTGAGAGCATTCCAATGGTCCATTTACCTAAGATGCAGCTTAAGCTGCCACTTCTCATTCATGAGTCCCAGCATGAATGTGGTGGCTACTGGATGACTGTTTCTAGTTCCTTTCAGTGCAAGGTCACACAAGTTTGCTCAAAATACTTCAACATCCTTTCATTTGTTTGTCCTCCAACTCCCTGCTGGAATGGGATGATTGAATTTGTAAAGGTTTCTTAGTGATTTTAAATCTAAGAGAGGAAGATGTAAGCCAACACATTGACTTAGTGTTTTCTAGAAGCGTTCACATTGTCAGCTATGAATTTGAGGGAGGTGAGAAAGTTACTCCAAACCTCTCTTAGTTAGTTACGGGCTCCTCAGTGTGTTACTACACTAGACCAAAATAGTATGGAGGAACTTGAGATGCACAGTTACATCAGACCTACTTAAAAACAATTGAGTGAAAAGAGATTACACTCAAAGCATGATATTGAGCTCACTGGAGATGGCTTTGATCTCTTAATATTGAAAGAAAGTTTGGAGGAAAGGTAGGTTGTAAAGGGTTTCCAGAATAAAGTCAATCTGACGTGAAGAAACCTTTGGCATATCATCATATTGGATGATACATACATATAAGTGCAGTCATAGCTAAAGTAATGTATGAGGAAAATGTCTCCTTGTTTTAGAAGGGATTTCTTGTAAAAGGCAGATTGCAAGATCAGAGAATAGCTAGAGTTCAGATTTAAAATATTAAGAATTAGGACAGGACTTTTTGATGTCCAATGGATCAAAACAATCTTTAATATTGCACAGAAAGGATGTATCCATTGTAGGTATTGTCTGTATATATCCAGATACAGGTGCAGGTAAAAGATGAATTCCAGATGATAGATTTGAGCAACAAACAAGTTAAGAATGCTTTCAAAAGAAAATAGATACAAAGGAAAGAACAGTGAGGAAGATTGACAGTAGTGTTTTACTGTATTGAGCTTGTCATCTCAGTGTCTGGCTAGAAATTTTCTAGAAGGTATCAGAGATTTTCATTTAGATCCCAGAAGCTTTGGACAGACAGATGCATAAATCAGCAATACGAAGATAAAGTAGTTAAATGAATATTTGTGAATGAAATAGCCTAGAGATGATGTACAGAGGAAGAAAGAAAGATGCAAACTTCAATGAGCCACACAGAAAACCGGGTGGGGAGATGGAGGGGACAGATGAAGAGGATTTGGCAGATCACACATTGAAGAAGGATCAAAGGAGGAGAAAATTTCCAGAAGACAATCTTGGTCAATTGTTTTGAAGGCAACTGACAGCCAGGAGGATGAGGCTGGATTTGAGCTTTGACACTGTCTTTAGAAGTAGTACAGATGACAGATAAAATGCAGCTTCTTCATTTAGTTGGCAACACAGGCTTATCAGTAGGAATTACAAATGGTCTTCCTTTTATTTAACTCTGTCAAACACAGTAAAAGTAAATCTTGATTCTCTCTATCATGTAGTTTTCAGAGTAAGAGCTACCAAGATGCCACTCATCAATCTGAAAGGTGAAAAATAAATTAGCATTCAGAGTATCTGAACAACAGAGAATAATCAAGTGTATTTGACTCTTGGGATTATACATATACACATATGCATATACATATTTAAATATATGTAAATAAATCACTTTAACAGTCTGGATGAGTTAATTTTTATGCTCAGATAATTTGGACTTGTGGTTTGTATTTTGCCATTGCGGCCATATGCTATTTGTTAATGTGAAGAAAAATACTACATCTGATAGTCAGAGAGGGCTAAAGTGTTTTCCATTGGCCATCTAGGCCGAAGATGAAAATAATACATTAGTAACTGCTCAATATATTGAGAATTCCTTTACATTGAATTGTGGATACTTTACATTGAATTGTGGTTAATGTCTCAAGACTGAGGATGGCATAGGAAATGTATAAGTGGCACAGCAAGCATGATGGACCACAGAAAAGATCTTCATGGCATTGAACCTGTAGCAATAGTGCCCTTCATTCTGGGACTGAAATGATCTTCATTTTCAGCAGTGAACAGCAATTAGACTGGTAAATAGGTATGGATGTGCAAAGGGGAGAAGACTGAGGTGAGGGGGAGAGATCGCTAGAAGGAATTCACCCCCCAGTGCTCTAAAGGTCTAAAATGCAATTATCTAAATGCGAATGAGTCATTCTAGCCTCTCTTTAGAGCTAACAGGGAGAAATAGGCTCCTCCAGAACTGTGTCATTTGACCTGAGATACATGCCTTAAAATGAGGCAGTAATTCCTCTTCTTTGACTATAAAGCAAGTTGAGGGTGATTATTTTACATTTAGATTCCTAAGTTAGGGCAAATAAGTCTGGCTTTTTGTTACTCCTCCCTTTCATTCCTTTGGCTTTTTAGGTTTTATGTTACAGTTTTGGGGTGAACACTCAATGCAGAGGCAAAATTCCAGGAGACTTTGGGGAGAGTAGGATTCATTTCACCAGCAGGCTAGTATTTCATTGGTGCCCTATAAAAAGGAGCAACTGACTCACACCATGGTATTATCGTCTATTATTTACTTGGGTATGTGTTAAACACTGATTGTATTCATCAGTTACACAGTGCTCTGAACATTTCTTGCAGATGAAATCCCTCATTCAAGATACGCCAAAAAAATCCACAGCTATATAAGGCAAGGGTGGTGCTGCCCTGTTCGTATAGCATTGCTCCAACTAGTATTCGTTTTCCTGCAGAAAACCTAGAAATTAGCTCTCTGAACGGCAAACAATCCAAATGCTGGCAATGCAGAGACTCTTCATTCTCACATTCTTCTGAAATACCACGGGCACATCTCTTCTAAGAAAATGGGAGCAGATGAAAATCTTCAGTGGTTTTCTAACAGCGTTTTGAGTCTTTCACTGCACATTCTCACTGTTTCCAGCGCATGCTTAAGAGACATGGCTAAATGAAAACCTACTCCCTGTCTCTTCTGTTTTCAATTGAACTGGAATGAATTGTTCTAATTCTGGCATCGAAATCAAAACACTCTTAATTACAGTAATTTGTTTCTCTTTGTGAGTCATTGCATACCCTGAGATTGCACATTACTCAGACCTTGAGTAAGGGTCTAATCCTGCAGGCTTCTTTAGGCTGAACACTTGGGTAAGAAGTGAGCTGAAGTTTTGCTCAGAGGAGAGTAAGGCCTTTACCCTAGCGGAGAGCACACTACATGCTCTCTAGTCCCCTCTGTACCCTGCAGGACCTTATAGTTACACAGCAGAGGAAAAGTGCATTATCATTACACACTGATATACGCAGACTACCTCATTTGCTGAGCCCTTGATACCGATTTTTTTATCAGATTCTGTTTGCTTAGCAGAGATTTGCCAGCCTCCACCCTCGCGGCAGGAATGATGCAGCCCCATGTGTGATACATGGAGTACCCAAACCAGAACACAGAATTTGGTCTCTGCTCTTGCTCCTTGGGGGAAGCAACCTGAGTCTTTCCATGCTGAGCTCAAGCTGCTCCTTCTTGCATGTTCTGCAAGACTGTTCTGCAAATACTGCATTGGCCACTCCACTAGGCAGGCAGGGCAAATGATCCAAAGCCTTTGACTATTTCTCCCTCCTCTGCATTCCCTGGTGGGAAGGGGTACGAGGACAGGAGATACATCCCAGCTGTGCCTTGTAGCACTTAATGCCATGTATAGCATCCTGGGGCTGCTCGGCCTTCCAAATTCAGGAGCAGAGATAGAGACATGGGCAGTGAAGGAAATCATTGCCCAATCACTCATGCCTTATGGGGAACTTGGAGAATGCTGAAGAGAAAAGTACCTGTAAGATAATCAAGGCATTCCAACAATTTCTTCTCTCTGGTAAAATCAAGTGCGAAAGTATCGAAAGTATCATTGAGATTAATTTCAGGAATTAGAACCTGGGAAGACGCAGTCGCCATGGAAACCCTATAATGAAAAGGAAAAACATCTTAGCACACCCAAATTGCACAGTAGCTTTCACATCAAGGCAAGGCCTAACCAACATTATCAATTGCATGTCAAAAGGCTTGCCAAAAAAAGAGAAAACTTTACAAGTGTTTATATTAAGAGTTTTTTTTTTAAGTGAAGATTCTGTTAAAAATCCATTATTACTTAGCTTTTACTTAGTTTGTAGAGTTAGATATGCTTTTAACAAGATATTAAGCCTTCAGTTGTTCCTTCCACTGATCCGGGTAGCATGTTTTTTCATTGGTGCTTGAAGCACTCCCACCAGATGCGGTGTCTCCCCCAGCCCTTGTTTCCCCATGTCATTCCTAGCTCCAGGCCCTCCTTCCCACCTCAAGGCTCAAGGGCCTGAAGCAGCTCGTGGCACCTCCTCAGCAGTTAAGCATGGCAAACAGCTCTTAACTTCAAAGGGTTCAGGGAGGAGGAGGCAGGGATAAAACAAATAGATGTCAGGACAGTTTGTTTGGAAAAAGCTTTTCCCTGTAAAGCAAGTGTGCATGTTTAGATTCCCTTCAAAACTGAAGGATTTTTTGCCTAGCTCATTCCCAAAGCTACACCCCTTTGAGTCTGCCCAGCATTACTAGTATTACACACGCTTTTAGAGAAGTGCAGTCAAGATGTACTTTGGGGACCTTTCAGCTTGATAGCTCAAAATACATCTTATTGGAAAGCTGGATGCTGGGTATGTTTATAGAAAGTTCAGAAAAGAATTCAGGTCTGTTAGGCAAAGAGGTCAAGTCTTTTCTTATGCAACAGAAATTTGTTAATTGTTTCTGTTTGGAGCTAAACATACAACAATGCACACAATGGATGTCACCCACCTGTTACTGATGACACGTCAGATCAAAATATTTTGATTGCTTTGATTAAATTTCCCAGGTCCCACTTTAGACCTGGCTCTAAAGGTTCCAAAAGAGCTATGTTTTCATGTATTTGTCCTCTTGCATTTTAGGACAATATAATCAGAAAAGATAAAAACTGAGTTGAACAACTCATTGTCTTTAGCATAGTTTTCTAGAACAGAAAAAGTCAAAAGTTGTTACACAGTTTACACAGTTGTTACAAGAAGAACAGTAGCACTGTTCTTCTTGTAACTCTGGCTGGAGAATGAAGTCCAAAGTAGATGCTGCTAGAAATGGTTTTAGATAGGATAAATGAATTACCTTTTACTCTGTGCCTAGTGAAAAAAATTCTCTGAGCTCTTTCACTCTTTTTTTTTCTTGCTGTTTTTCCCGATGGGTGATATAAAGTCACACCACCATGTTTTCATATCTAATACGGAAGACACATTTCTTGTTGGCCAAAACTCAGGTTTATGCATACGTCTAAAATTCAACAATTGCCTTGCCAGGAAGTCAACAAACAGGAAACTAAGCAGAAGAGCTTCTCTTAACGTCTGCATAAAGCATATATTTACTATGAAGAAAACCATATCATCAGGCCCTTTTGGGTTATTGTCTGAGAGTATGCAAAGGGTGCTCTGTCAGTCAGCATATTTAAGTCCATTTTTGTGAGGTTAGCAGTCTGCAGTTTCATAGACCATGTCATCATCTTAGGTTCAGAAGACTGAATTTCCTCCCGTACTTCTGCCTCTTCTATCTGATACTGCACTTGACTAATAAGGGTTTTACTATGGTAAATGCATTTCACCCTCGGTGAATAATACATGACCTAAGTCATTGTAATGTGTGTAATGCCTTTGCTGTATAAAGTTACTTGTTGTACTTACAATGGAGAACATTATCCTGCAATTACTTGGAAATGCGTGCATGAAGAACTGGAATGAGCATGATTTTGGGGACTCTTTTAGCTGTTGGAACTGAGGCCCTGGAGAGGGTGTTACATGAGTAGTTTAGAAGCAAACAAAATGTTGAGAACTAAAAGGGAACTTGTGGGGAAAAATATTAATCTAATTTAGTCTCTTTTTCCAGTTGCAATTTGTCTGCAAGCACTTTGTGTTATTCTTCTCAGTTTTATTCACTTGAAATAATTCTCTGGTTTGCAGGGCGTTCACAGCCATCTCATTACAGATAGTAGTCCGTGATAGCCAAGAATTAGACTTGACTGGATACATAAGCCAACTGGCCTCATTTCTGTTCTCTGAGTGTCTCTATTGTGACTGTATTTATAAGGCAACTATTCATGTTTATAAGTTCAAAATGGAATTTCCCTGAATATTCTCTGGTACTCAGTTAAAAGTGCCTGCAGTTTATTACGCAGAATACTGAAAAAGTCCAGAATCTCACCAAGAACATTTTACTTATTTGAGATTGTATATTTTGTGGTAGTTCTACTATTGGCTTCAGATGGCAAAAAGAAGTGTCACAACTGAGCTCGGTAACAGAATGCAAAACAAGGTTCAACAGTGACAGAACAAATTTAATCTCCTGCAGTGAACAAACTTCACTTTTGTCTCTCTCTTTCTTTTTATTTTTCGTCTCTCTGGACCTATAACCAGCATCCTAGTGTTGCTGGCTTATTCAGAACTTGATTAAAATAGCTTTGGTGAAGCTTGATATTCCAGGAATCTGCACACAGCGCTTCAAAGGAAGTGATAGAATTTTAAAAATTAAGTAATAAAAGATGGGAATGTCATGATCTAGATTAAGCCAAATTAGGCAGGACCATGTGAAGAACTAAAAAACATAAACCAGAACTTTAAGAAAAAAAACTTGAATGAATTAAGATACTTTCAAATTATTATTATTTTTTGTTCATTATGATGAACACATCGTTCTTTTGTTTCTCATTCTGATGGCTGAAACAGCAGATAGTTCCAGCAGGACATTTTTTCATCAGAGAACACTGCGACAATGATAGTATTTCAATATTTACAATGTTGCACTGAACACCAACTGGTTTTATGACAGTCCACTTTTCTGGAAAGGCTTGCTCACATATCTTTGGGTCCTCAATATATCTGGCAAGCTGAAAAGGAACTAGGATCTTGGAAGCTGTAGAAATTTCCTACACACAGGGATCCAGCACAGCAACTACCCTACCACCCAGCTCTTCAATCGCTCAACCCTGAGTGGCTACCAGAAAGATGTGCACTGCATGATCCTGAAGTTAAACATTTCCTCATCTTCACACTTGCTGTTTCACAAGAAATATACATAAGATCATTGCAAACTTCAGTTAGAGGCTGCACTGCCTGATTTCATTCTCAACCTCAGATTTTTCCACAGAATTTCAGAATTCCAGGAATTGCAATCTCTAGACATCTAATTAGCATGCTTAGTGCCATATCTCTGCTTGGTGTCTATTGATATCCATGCTACCTCCTTCATTTCTGCTATATTGTGCTATATGTTCAAAGTCCTAGTTCAAGCTCATTTTTGCTGATCCTTTTTCAAAGGGATATTTTTATTTGGCATTATAGTAAGGCCTTTTCTATTCCAGTACAGTACAAAGTGGTGTTACTGTAGCAATTCTTTCCTCCCTCTTTAAGCACATCTTGGTGGAACAAGTTATTACTGCAACTATGACAAGTCATTTGCCTTAAATTTAGGTTCTTCTGCTTACCCAGAAGAACCTGTGTACTCTTCTTTACCTTTCAGTGATGTTTTTAGCAGTTTGCAGGAAGCGAGCGTGGTCATTCTCCTTCAGTGACTGCTCGGCCTGAGAGATGAGGGATGTCGAGCGTTCGATGCACTGTTTGCAGTTTGCAATCTGCTGAGCCAGTTTCCTCAACCTCACCACCTTGAATGGAAACATAAGAAATCAGTCACTCTCTACAGTCACAAATAATGATCACACTTAGTCGGGGGACTAAGGGGGAGCAGGAACAAATAGCTTTCCCGACAAGGGCTGTTTTCACGTTAGCTTCACGGTCAGCCCCTTCCTCTAGCCACTTTTTATAACACTTTTTATGAGGGACAAGCACAGCCTTTCTGCTTCAACATTTTCCATGCAGAAAATAACAGCGGAGAGCCAAAACAAGCACAGCTGGCCTATTTTCCTACAGAATAAACGTCATTTCCTGGCACTTTCACATGATAACTAAAGGCTATTTAGATAACCATTTCCCTGAGGTGATGAGAACTGTTAAGAGCAGCTCGCAAATTAACTACTTTTTGCATTTTCATAAAAATCATCTGAAAATAAAACTTGATGAAAAAGACTGTTCACTTCCACTAACAATATATATTTGCCCTTTGGATTATTTGGTGCTAGTCAGGCATGGTGCTTTCTTGATGGATATTTTTAACTGGACAAAAGCATAGTAGCATTGAAGACCTGACTATTATTGCTGCAAACACAGGTACTGGAGATAAACACATTATATGTGACTGCAATCATTCGCTGAAAGGTTAGGGAGGGGCAGAATCCATCCACCACTTAAAGACAATGTTGGCTAGCAAAACTTTTGGTTCCTGAAAGGTCTGGGAGTCCCTCCCATTTTTATGACATCAGGATCACCACTACCTCATACTTTGAACAGGAATAAGAAAAAGGAAGGAAAATAAATAAAACCGTAGTTCAGAAAAGCATTAAGACTCAGGTACACACAAAATGAGGAAACTAACAAGTGGATTGGCAGAAAGGTCCAGATTTATAATCAAGATAACATTCCCAGTCTCAGTAATTAAGGCACAGACTTTGAAGTTGCTGAGTTTAATTTCAGATATAATGGTGAAAGGAATTTTGTAATTTTGTATTGTAAGCAGAGATGAGGGTATCATATTGCACCTATACAACACCAGACAATGGCAGAAAAATAAAATTCTTGGAAAACTTAGAAGGAAAATACTGACCAAAAGATGTGTGTATTGTGGTGTTACTTTTAAAGATTGAAATAATAAAGAGGTAAAAATACTGGGAAAGCAGGAAGATTTTGATAATATTAATGATCTGATCAGCTTCTCAGATGAACTAACGCCACGCCACATTTGCTGTGCTTGATTTGATATAAATATGGTTGTTGAAGAAAGTGTCTCAGAGTAATTTTTCAGAAAAAATTGTAATTAGTATAACCAAAGTTATATTAACCAAGCAATCTGTGCTTGCAAAATCACAGACTTGCCCAGCATTAAGGCAGGAGAGGACCTTAGGTCTCTAGTCCAACCTCCTATTCAAAGCAGGGCCAGATGTGAGGCCACACTGGACTTCTCAGGGTCCCCAGCAGAGGAACCTATTTAGAGGAAAGTATTAGTGGAGACAACTATTTAGATGCTTAATCAGCTTGACAGCAAGCTTTCATTCCTCCCCCCGATTTCCATCCTGAACCTCTTTTATTGCAACTTGTACCTCTCATCTGCCTCCCTCCAGCTGTGCCCCATTGTGTGGAGCCCAGCTCCATCTACTCGACGACCCCTCATAGGCAGTGGTGGGGGCTGCTCAGTGCCCCCAAGACTGTCCCTTCCCAGGCAGAGCAAGCCCAGCTCTCCCAAGATCTCCTTATGGCAACTACTCTAAAGAGCAGACTAGTGAGTGCCATGTAGTAGAGATGGGTGGTCACCTTTGATTTACTGGCCATGCTTCTGTTCATAAAGCCCGGGATGCTGTCAGCTTTCCTACGCTGCTGGCTCATGGTTTTGCTGTTAAAGACCAGACTCCATGATTAGCTTGTGGAAGTTTCAATAAGTGAAGTACTCATATGAGTAAAGGTCCTAATGGACCTAATTTTTCATAAAAACATTGTGAAGCAAACAATTTGGAAACAAAATGTTTAACCCTCTTGTTAATACTTTAGGCATTCAAAGCGGTTAATGTAGTGTCCTGTGGGGAACAAGACGCAAATATGATACTTTGTCCTATATCCATCTAAGCAGGGGTGGGTTCATTGCAATACTAGATAGCTCACCCCTTTATTCTTGCATTAACTAGCCAAGCAAACAATGAACTGAAATAAATGTTACCTCACAAGGTTTTAGCAATCAGAGAGCACCTCATGGTTTCTGGGCTTTACATGTGAGCTTATTTTTTCAGTTTCTTGATTTTTTTATGCATCTTCTTCAGGGAGACCACTGATGATAAATCTGAAAAGGAAGAGTTTCCCTTCCCACAGTGGCAAGAATGAACCACTGCATTAAACTTATCCTATCTATTTGATATTTAAATGTTGGACTTTTTTTTTTCCTCATTATATGATTTACAGGATTTTATAGGTTTTCAGTGATAGGTAACATCAAGAACAGAGCTACACCACGTTGTCAGACACTTATGTTTGAATCTGAAATTTTGCAGCCATA
Organism: Crypturellus undulatus; assembly: GCA_013389825.1. Lineage (NCBI taxonomy): Eukaryota > Metazoa > Chordata > Aves > Tinamiformes > Tinamidae > Crypturellus > Crypturellus undulatus. Next base: position 529,803 of record VWPW01026040.1, on the reverse strand, counting down.
GTTAAAACTTTACTTGAGTATTTCCAGCTTCATCTTCGAGAAAGACTACTGAGAGTAGCCACAGGCCCTCTTAAAAGAAGACACACTGGGCTGAATTTCATGTGGTTCTTCAGATGTGCTGGCCAACACAAAGGAAAGGCTCTCCAAGTGATGCCTGAACTGTAGTGATTTTAATATTTACATAATTGGTTATAAAGGACTAGCCTGATTCCTATCTTAAAAGCAAATGACCCTCACCCTACAGTTGATCCTGTCTGTCTAACCCAGCATTTAGGTTCTGAGGACAGACCAGTAGTTGAGGCATCAAATAACGAAATTACACTTTCTCAGAGTACCTCCTTCATGCAGTAGTAAGTACCTTAAGCACCTCAGTACCTCCTCTGCAGCAGTCTGTGGCTGAAAGATGGCCTGAACCTCAAGTCATGTTGCAGTATGTATTTCTGTATTTTTATTCAGTTTCTATTTTTTCTTCAATGTATTTTTCTTCTATGAATTAATCTAACTGTATTTTGTACCCATGAAATCTTTTTAACATCTACAACATTTTGGGCCAAGGTATTTCAGAGTTTAACAAAGCCTCTTTTCAGAGCTTAACAAATACCTCCTTTGGTATTGTTTTTCTATTGTTGACCAAAGTAGAACAAACAATGGGTAAAGATTCTGATATTCACACAAAGTAGGAATCAATCGTATTATAAATCTTCCATGCTGTAACAGATATTAGAATACAGATTAGCAACCAATGGATTCATTAAAAGTGACCTATGTATATAGCACAGATCCAAATTAATGGAAAGTTTTTTACTTCACTGGAAACACAGATGGTCTCACTGCATAGAAAAAAGGAGTTGGAACAATAACACAGAAGATTGTCTTTTTCATTTTGAATAGAACTATATTTTGTTAACAGCATGAGGAAATTCAGGTTCTGTCATATAATATACAGGCACTGTAGCTTCAAACATGTTTTAGTCAGCCCTTGCCTACAGGTTTTCTATTTCAAGTTAATGGGAATATCTTGACAGTCAAATGAACCATTTAACCTGCTTTTGACTTTATTCCTTTATTGAGTTTTTCCCACATAAGAAGAGTTTATATTTGACTTAGCTATTTTAGCAGTTAAAAAGTAAACTCCATGTACCAGGTAAACAGGAATGCTAATCTAACTTTAATATGTTTCTGAGTTAACAGGTAGCTAACTCAATGGGTTGAAATTTTAATGAGTATCAGTGATTTTTCTTGCCCATTACATTTTTTGCTAACAGTCATTACACTTCTGTAATTAGAAATGTACACTTCATTTCATTTAATGCATGCTTTTTGCATTTTTTTGTATAAAAGTAAGATTTCCTATCCCTCAAAAGACAACAGTTAAAACTCAGTCTTCATGTAAAATTATTTTCTATGAGTATTTTAATAAATAATTAAAGTATCTAGGCTAATGTGTTCATGCAGATAATTGCCAGCCACAACAGCAAATGCTGTGGCATGATGAACACTTACTTTGGGGATGCACTGTCAAACACCCAACAGAGTGAAGGAAGCATTAATCAGTCATCAGTTTAATCATCAACATCTACTGACAGTGAAATCATTTCACTGTTTATCCTTAATCAAAATTGCATGTTTAAAGAGAAATGCTAAACAAAGTGGTAACTTTCAGCCTACCACGGAATCACAGAACAGCTGAGGTTGGTAGATCATCTACTCTAACTTCCCTACTCAAGCAGGGTCACCTAGAGCACCTGCTCAAGACTGGGTTGGCAAATTTCACTCCTCTGTATCAAAAGTTGTAGTAGTCAGAAGTGCATAAGGATTCTTACATGTCTGCATTAACAACGTCTAAAGATAAAAATTTGTAAGACTGTGGTACTTCTATTGACCTACCTGTGAGTCAAAGTAAAAAATCTCTTACCTTTCCTTCTTTGATTTTAGTTCCGATTATTTGTCGCCTTTGTTGAATTATTTCAATGAGCTGGTCACATTCTTCCATCAGCTTTGTTTCTTGGCGGGATGCATTTACCTACAAAGCAAAACTTTTGATTAACAAATCTTTTAAAGATAGTTTCAATTGTCTAATTTAAAAGCTGGAAGTTTAATTTTTTATTCTGTTCAGTGTATCCTGTATATATTCTTTTGCTTCTGTCTTGGATTTTGTGAAACACTGATGTCCAAAAGTGTTTCGTTTGTGCTCTTTGCAAGAGGTAGGACTAGGAAACATACTGGATATTTCTAACTCAAGTGAGATAACCCTGTGGGGTTTGAGTGATGCCACTTACAGCTGACATGAGAGAAAAGTGAGAGTTCTTCAGCCTGTGGTGGATTCAAACTTCACATAGGACAAAAGCAAAGACTGGTGCATTAGGCAATGCATCTAATGTAATACCTTGTTCCTGACGGCCACTAGTGACAGCACCTGCTATCAGTGCACGCTGAAAAACGAAGTATATACAATCATTCCCAAAGAGCTGCACGACCCCCAAACATTTGCAGCTCACAGTCTCCTTGAAACAGACATAATTTCCACGTATCTCGTAACCCACATAAAAGTTTTGTCCTGTGAACTTACTCAGGTCCTCCTTCAGCCCCTGTTCAGCATTCCCACCATCCTATGTCAACGCCTAACTTGCAGTTGCATGAACATTCATCTCCTACAGGTGGATTTGAGCCTGTCTCCTTCTAGCTGCATTTAATGATTCCACATTCTCTTACAAGAAAGGACAGTGAACTCCTGACACCTATCCACAATGTCTGTGTCACTTTTGATTTTATAGCTCACTGTTTTATCGCTGTTTGTAGGGTTTATATTCCCCATTGAAGAATCTCACATGATTCAGCTATCCTGTATGAAAGACTTTCCACATATTTGATCACTTTGTTTCCCTTTTCTGAAACTTTGCCAGGTCTACTGTTCCCTTTCTCATACGGGGAACAGAACTGTACTAAGCATTCAAGGTGCAAACGAACTATGGATTGATACAAAGGCACAATATATCTTTATTTTGCCTTGATTCCTTTCAAAACAATTCCTAATATTCAATTTGCTGAACTGAATGCTTAAATATAGTGTTTATTTTTGTCAATATCCAAGTGACCAAAGATCCAAGCGGCATTGCTAAATCCAGACTGCCATCTTTTTTTTATTATTATTATTATTACTATTACTTTTCCTCATTAAAGAATCAGTTAGAAAACAATGGTTCTGCATCTCTGTATGTGTGATATATATATATATGTGTATATATATTACGTATATATATGTGTATATATANTCAATATCCAAGTGACCAAAGATCCAAGTGGCATTGCTAAATCCAGTATCTGATTGCCATCTTTTTTTATTATTATTATTATTACTATTACTTTTCCTCATTAAAGAATCAGTTAGAAAACAATGGTTCTGCATCTCTGTATGTGTTAATATGTGTATATATATTACGTATGTAATATGTGCATTATATGCATGTATATATGCATATGAATAGTATATGTAGTATATGAGCTGCTGAAGCTGTTTTTCAGTGCAAAAAAAAAAGAGTGTTCTATGGAAAATGTTGACTTTTTGTCAAAAAATAATAAAACTCAAAATAGAAAAACTTTGTTTCCCAGATGAAAATGTTTTGTTTCTAGTAGACACTGAATTTTTCAAAGAAAGGTCAACATTCTGTATAAGAAAAATGAACCTCCCCACCAGCAGTGTATTTAACTTGTCTGTATGTGCAGAGAGGCGAAGGTAAAAAGTTCCAATCATTTTGAGAATAAAGAAAAGCAAAAGGAGCGATTGCAGAGCTGTACTCCCATGCCCCCTTTTCTCAGAGGTTTAAAGAAGCCCTCGGCCCAGAGTGTTTTCTCCCAGAGCCAGGTCACCTTTTCCTTTGTGCTCTCAGAGCTACCGGTAAACCGCAACAAGGAACAGTTCCAGGTGAAAAATAACCATTTTTCCCCCCTTGGTTGTTTCCAGCTAGATGAACCCTTTGATCTGACTCAGCCCTCTACTTTTCCTCCTAGCAATATGCTTAAACATGTATTTACCTGGAAGCACATTACGGAGCTCATTAAGATTAAGCAAATACTTAAATACCTAAATTCGTGCCAGGGCCAATTTTACAAAATTCCATCTTATATGAAATACCCTGTACCCTCTGGCAGAAAAGGAGGCTTGTTTACAAAGCCCTGCTTTCATTGAGGTTTTGGATTATCTTTCTCAACCTTCCATAAAATTAAAGTTTAATCACATATTTCATAGGCTTAAATATTAATAAAGGTATTGGGATTATATGAAGAAAATGCTTGTGTTCCTGGAAGGGGTCAGATGGGACTGAGGGTGCTGGGAGCTCTGTGCACAGTAGGTGAAAGCACAGGACGCTCTCCCAAAACGCAGTTTGAGGTACCTGCCAGTCTGCTAAGCTCTGTACCCTGCTGGACTTCCTGAGGTGCTTGGGAAGTATGGAGCAACTCGGACCCCAAATCCCAGGTAGCCCCTCTCTCCTAGGAGAACTAGTCAATCAACATCTCAGACTTCAGCAAGTGCCCAAAACGGGATAGTCTGAAGACTGGCTGTCCTGTCTCCCTCTCCCTTTACTCACTGTATTTTGGTATGCACCTATACAGGGCTACTTTCGACAAGCTTTTCAATGAACGAGTTTTCCTTGCCTCTGATTCCTGTTTTATTAGTGGTTTGGAATCCCATAAGGAACGGGGAATTCCGATTTGATATAGTCTAGGGCAACCATCATATTTACCATAAATGGGTGCAGTTCTTCTTATGTCAACAGTGAGGCCAACTTTTGCCAAAGCTGACTTTGGCACTTAATTACCATACCATTTCACAGGATTTTTGACTAGCTTCCACTCAGAGCGTTACTTTTATCACCATTTATATAGTGGATTCATTTTTTTTTGGCAGATCAGATTGATTTGGGGAGTAACTGTCACATCACTGAGTATTACAGGAAGGTTAAATTAACTGAGTTTCATTTAATGCTCAGTTTGGTTTGAAAAATAAAGTAGCAATTAACATTTTAATTTTAAGAACCCTAGACAAAGAAAACTAAAATGCTTGCAAAAGCCTGACTGTAGACTTCTCTTTTTCTTTGTAATCTGAAAAGTATACTCTTTTATAAAGTTTATTTGAAGACATTTTCAAATTCACAGCCTTCATGAGTTCACTAAAAGTAGAAAGAATATTCCAGAATTATTTTATATGCCTGAACTTAGTATTAAAGGAAATTAATTTTGGGGACTTTTCTCAAGCTAAAATAATTCTTAATCAGATTTTGAGCCTGCAAGGCCTCTGATTCAGTAATAACTTCATAATTAAGCATCTGCCTAACTTCAGGTTCACCATGCTAGCAAGAGCCCTGAAGGGACTGTTTGGGAGATTAACACCGAGTATTATTTATTTGTCTATTTCTGAGGAATCAGACTGAAGTGCCACAGGCATGAAGCAGAGCTCTGCTATGCAGGTGCAACAGAAATACCAGAGTAAGGCTCTGCCTTGTGCTCAAGCCCTTTGATGAACAGCAACCTTAACAATAACTTCCAGCTGGGACTGGCCAAGGAATGTGAGTTCTGTCTGGCGAAAATATTTGAGGTTTTACATTTTGTATTTTTCCACATTAAAAACAATGGCTCTTTCCAAAGGGTTCACTAAAAGAGATCGAGAGCTGCATTAGAAAAGTCTGGAGACCGTGTCATTCGCTTTGGTTGTGGGAGGCTCTGAATCATGCAGAGAATAAGCTTAAGTCTGGGCTTTCTACGTCCCAGATGAATGTCTCTTGTTTAACAGGAGATTTCCATTGCCAGAGAGGTGATGCTGGACTTGGGACACCTTTGTGTCAAAAATTTCACTGACATCAATGCAATTAGTTCTGGCATCAAAATAGTACAAAACAATCTGTGGCAGACCTACTGCCAACCTAAAGCTCTGCAGTTTGTTGGTGTCATTTAAAAAACCTAATCCTCTATGCCACAAAACTGTTTTAAAACTGACTTGTAGCCTCACTGCAATTTAGTAAAATGAAGAGAGTTTTCTACCATCAAATGAGAGAGGACTGATTCTAGACATTTTTCCTTCTTGGAGAATTTATTTCTATTTGCGTAATATCTGATGACCTCAGGCAATTTACTGAAAGAAGTCAGGGATCCTTCCAATTTTTTTCCAGACAGATGGATAGGGATGGCTGGGCTGGGCCTCAAGGACTGGGTGTAGAGAAAAAAAAGAAAAATGGGGGTTCCTCAGAAGTGACAGGGAGCAGGAAACCACAGGCTCTCAGCCCAAGGGGGAAGGCAGCCAGCTGCTTCCAGCTCCGCAGGCTGAGACCTTCTTTGGAAAGTGCTGTGCTCTCTGAAGAGGCTTCCTAGATTTTCATCTTCAGAGACTTGAATTAAATTGCAGCTTAGGTCATAAGAAAATGAATGTGGTGGTTTCAAAGTCCCCAGCAGATGTCTGGGAAATCACAAAATTGCAACACAGCTACAGCTCAAGATTGCAGCTGAGCTTTTCTGTTTAATTCAAAGGCAAAAACAGTGTCACAGGACTCATTTCACACTCATGAAAAAAAGACCTTATGTAACTAGTATACTAAAATCAAAGGGTTTTTTTTCAAGAATTCCCCCTGTAGGAGCAAAACCTTCCTTTTTAGATGAGGCAATTTTGCCTGCAACTGGAAATGTCCAGTGTACCTTTTTGAAAAACACTGCCCAAATGATGAATAAAATTAGGCACAGTAAGTTAGGAGTTGCCTGAGTTTTTTTAAGAGTATGCCGTTTGGGATAATTCACCAAAAACTTGCGTAATTGATTGATTTTTATTCACTAGTCCTTCTGTTGTTATGTAAAATAAAGAAAGTTATGCAAAATGAAAGAAAGGTTGTAGAAAATATTTGATGTTTGGAAAGTGAGTTATGCCATTTGAATTTCAGGTTTATCATTTACAAATAGTCTCAATGCTTCAAAAAATATTTGCTTTACATACATAGCTATAAAGGTAAAGAAAAAGTATTAGGTTTTCTTTGTGAGACTGAGGTTATAGAAATACTATATACTTACACATACACACACATAGAAAAAAAAAAGTAAATTGCAATAATTACACTTAATACTTAGGCTACAACTGTAACACTATTACCACATCTTTTATTTACATTTGGGCCCTGAATTTCTTCTTACAACAAACTCATAAATTGAGGGAAAAAATCAAAACACAGAAGATAAGTATCCAGTTCCTGATTACATTTAATGGTACCTATTAGTTAGGTGTACCAACTAAATACCTACTCTGGAAAAACAGCTTTCTTCATTATACAGTTGTAGAACCTACTTTCTGTGAGAGCACCTAACCGAATTAAAGAAATACACTCATCTATAGATATTGGACTGTTTAAACTTTAAAATTTAACCTAACATACTTACGTGTTATAACATGAACAACTTTCATTCAGGATACACTGAAGTGCCATGTTAACCTCTCCCATGTTTCATTTACTCATTTGATGGAAATACAGAGGACAGTGAATCATGCACAGCAGCAGAAGTATTTCTCCTTTTTATTTTTATGGATAGCCAGGCTGGATGGGAGATTCCAACACCTTCCATTTCATATCCCTGCTTGGTATTTTAGGTTACGCAATCTATTTGTCTGTAGGGCAAATGCATCTCGGAAGAAGACTTTCTCAGATTTGAATCCCAGTCTGAGGATAACACTGATTTTATCTGTTATGACAATCTGTGCCTTTGGAAATATGTGATATTAATCAGCCATCAGAATGACTCACCTATAACTCCTTTATTCTGACTTGGTGCAAGAGGAAGGAATGGTCATCTCCCATTTCACTGAACCAGAGGCTTTGTTTTTGTTTGCATTCCACACTTATCTCTAACTAGGAGACCTGCATTTAGAGGCAACCTCACAGCAGGTTAAGCAAAGGTCACTGCAGAAATAAAGCAACTTAGTCTGGCTACCTAGGAATTTTGTGAATGAATAATCATTTAGGTCACAATAGCTAAATACTTTAGGTCAGACTGATAAGAATATCTGCTCCCATCTTGAATAAAGGTAAACCTTTAGAAGCTTGAGATGCTCATGTCACTTATTAAAATATTTTCTTTTTGTCCTACTGTGCTTTGAAGCAGATTGTTGGGTAACTAACCAGCAAAAAAGCTCAGCACTCTTCTGATGACTATTACAATCTATTCTGGAAAGAAACAAAACAAAACAAAACAAACAAACAAACAAAAATGCCACCACACAAAGTCTCACTGGGAAATAAACAAATCATTTTCATAAGAGCTCCATGAAAACTCAGACTGTTTGGAAACTTCTAACAAAGACCCACTCCAGATATAGTTATATTGACAACTGCAAAGCCTAGAGACATGTCTTGCTTCAATGAAGAAAGTACTGCTTTTGTAAAACACAAACTGTAGGCGATATTTTTCAAGCTAGGAAAGCATCCTGGGGAAAGGATATTCATTAAGTGACATACCACAGTTTTCCAAGTGGATGAATCCCTGGCGTACTGGCATCACGTTGCCAATAAAATGGGACTCCCTGTCTTCCTTCTGTCCAGAAGCCGGTGCGACTGGCCAGGGAAACACTCAGCTGAGCCTTGTAGCCAAAACCTGAGCTGCAGAGGCCTCCAAACCGACACCTGAGGACCACAGCTGGGAGGGAGGCAGCCAAGGTGGGAAGACTTTGGGCAGACGTGCACTTTTAAGATGCTATAAAAGGGCCATGTTAATACCTTTTTTTTGGTTATTATTTTTGTCCTGTATGTTGGCCTGTTCTCTGAACCTAATAATGGAAATATTATTTGAATTACATTTACTTGTTTTTCTGCTTTGATTTTGTCTTTCCTGCTGACATTAAGTCTTTATTTCATGTTGAGCAAAATACTGTGCTTGGTCAGTTTTGTTTAGGGCAAAAAGACTAAAACAACTAAATAATCATTGTAGTTCAAAGCACTGCTGAAGACAAAGCCAGTGGCCTTGCACCCACCAGTTCAGCCTGTAACACTCCCTTTCAGGAGCACGCTGACTTGGAAGACTGATGTCTTTGGTCCCACTGTTGCTTCTATTAGTGTCCAGCTACTTACATTAGGCAGAAAAAGGAGAAACTCAAAGCATCTAATTCCCAAAGAGGTAAATATCTCAAAGAAATAGAGCTCCAAAAAGTAAAAACTGCGTATTAAATTGACAAGTTATATTTTTTGATGGCCCACTCAAAGTTTCATTACTGAACCAGAGATCAACAGTGAAATAAATCTGATTTTCTCAGCTAAGAATAAAGTTCTGCTATGAGGCAGGAAAATCAGACAAACAAGAGCAGGAACATGTATGTGCATGAGCGTGAGGGAAAGGCAGAGATGGCAGGAATGAGAAATGACCTTCTTACTAGGCAGTGACAGGCATTGCAATTAGTTTATACACAACCTGTGTAACATGAACCACAGTTATAGTTAGGACTCCAGTCTCTAGAAGGGTTGTCAAACAGTTGGAGATGCAATAATATATATTCCAGCACATGCCCAGTTTGTACATTAAGCATATGCATAAGTGCTGCAGTGCTATACATACACATGACCAATTAAACATTTAATTAGCCATTTATGAAAGAAATTAAATGATTCCTTAGGCAAACAATATTTGACTACTAGGCTGTGGCTTACTGAGCATGCAATTGAGGACATCCTTTAATGAATATTAATATCCATATAGCCATATGTGCAGCACGTTCTGTTGGCTTTTGCTTTTGAAGTTTCTTTTTTTCTCTGAGGTTATGTAAAATTAAGATTCTGACTGAAGCTTACCTGAGATTTCCATCAAATAACATCAACTTTTTATGAGAATGGGAGGAACTCCAGAACTAAAGTAATTTTAAACCAAAAGTAGATCATGCCATCTACCTTATTTCAACTAAACAACATTAGCAAAGTATTTCTTCTGTCTCTTATTAGAAACTGTCTTAGGAAACAAATGCTGTAAATCTTTCTTTCAGAGTTTTATGCATTTCATGAAGTTTGCTAGTTAGTCTCTTATTAGTTAATCATTCTCCATTTCCTTCCATTCATTTCTCTGTCCTTTTTTGTTTTTACAAAAACAACAAAAAAGTCAGTTTCTTCTAGGATTTCAATATAGCAGGTGGATACAGCTGATGAACAAGCATTTTGGTTAAATGGAAGATACTGGGATAAAGAGAAAGCAGATTTTAGTGGACCTGCATTCCATGCTATCCGTTCCGTGTATTTCAAGGTCATGGCAAAAAAAAAAAAATATATATATATATATATATATTTATATTTATATTTATATATATAAAAAGCCTTTGACCCTTTCTCATTTTTTTAAAGTTTCTTATTCCAGATTGTCAGTGTTTGACTTTGCATGACTGCGAAGGCCATTTGACACAGTTTAGAAACCATATCTTACTTATTCCAGCTAAATATTCCTAATGAGAACTTCTCAGTTTACCAAACTTTGGAAGAAATGGCTCCAGATTTCCAGCTGAGATATTGAGGAAAAAGGAGTGCGTACTATGAAAGGTAATGAAAGCACAGTACCACTTGTTTCTGTTGTCACAAATAAAGCCTCTTTATTGTTTGACAGTGTCCTCAGGGAGCCATGCTGACAGCCTAGTTTTAATGTTGCTGTCTCTCAGATAAGAGAAATGCTACATGAATTTCATAGAAAAAAAGGATGGGAACCATGCTGTGTCACAAAATTTAAAGAAGTCCTTCTGTCCGGGTAGCTGAACTCTTACCATAGATTTGAATTTTCATTATTTATAATATATTTTTTTTTTCTTTTTGATCAAGCACAAAAAAAGGCAATGGTAGGCTTTTTTTTTCCAGCTACCATCATCTTTTCTCCATCACTCTTGCACTAGTCGTGTTACACTGATTCAAAACATGTCTGATCTGTGAAACTGTTCAGTATCTGCACTGGTAGAATAAAGGATTTTCCAATATAACTATTTTTTTTCAGATGATTATGTAACATGCCTATAAAAAACACACTTTGGCACATAGACAAAACCGATTTTGACTGGGAATTCTATGCTGAGATTAAGCCTGCCACAGATTTTCAGAATGAAGCCAGAAACTGAGCATTTCCATAAAAAACCTCCATAAATAAATGGATGCAGCAGTTTCAGGGTTACACAAATATATGAAAATGCCTTCACTTTGTTATATAACCAATAAGGATTTGGCAGCAGTGTCCAAAATTGTCTTCCTATGACATTTGGTGGATTGGAAAAACAAAGGAAAAAGACTGAGATGATACAGATGTTATGAAACTGTCTACAAGCAAAGCCTATTTCCTTTCCCCTCCCCCATAGTTAATTGCTCCAATTTTTTTCCCTGATGACTTCAGATTATGTTTCTGCATAACAGATGAGAATATCTTCATGTTATTGATTAAATAGTAGATTTTTTTTACCATGTACTTCCTAGAACAGATGAGAAAAGAGGCCAGAAACAAAACTCCAGGAGCCCTGTAAAAAGCAACTGCCAGAAGAGCCCATGCTCACAGTTGCATCTTCTGCCATTTAATGTCACATGTTTGCAGCAATCATCTCATTCATTCATAGAAGCGAAGTGTTGGAAAATACTAGATAGAGAAGCGATTTTACTACTTCCACAGTTTGGAAACCTGTGACTATAAAACCAGGGGAGAACCTAAGTGCTTACAACATCCAACCCTTTTGTGATTCAACTAAAAGGCGGCTCAATCTGAGAGATGAGCCAGGAAAGCCAGCGTGGCAGGACGTGGCAGGACCCAGTGTGGCACCGGAGTGGGCCTGGGACGCCACCATGCTGACATGCTCACCCCTCTAGCACACCTGTGAGAAAGATACATCTGAAAATAGGCTGGAATTACCATGGGAATGTTATCATCCAAAGGTTAAAAATGTCAAATCAATCCCAACTTTATCAGACCTTTATCAGGTCTGTCCAAGGCTCTTACAGAAATACATTTTTGGAAGACTTGCCCAAGGCTCTTGCAGGAATTTTCAGATATTCACACGGACAATTTGCTTAACACATTTCTCATGAGCAAATCCCTGCAGTCTGTTTCCACTCAGGGCCCCAGTGGGACTCCAGCTGAAGTCTTTACTTCCTCGGTAGGCTTTGGACCCACAGTATTAATGCCAAAGCATCCATATTTATATTACTTCTTTTTTTCCCCAAACTCCCTCCCCTCATAATAGCTCCGGAACTAAGGAGCTGCTTTCCTGACACACACGGATGATTTTGAGCAATCGATAAGGCACGCACCGAAGTAAGCGCCAAGGCAGAGGGCTCTATAGTTGGGGCAATATCTGCAGAGCTAAGCAGAATTCAAAGATAAAACATCTCCAGGGCTGCTTTTAATACTTTATTTAAGTCCTCCCCAGATACTATGAGCTGTGTGAATGCTATCAACTAGGAATATATATTTAAGCCTTTTTTTTGAATTCCTTCAGTTTGTGGCAAAAAAGATATTTTACCATATGAATCAGCTTCTTGAGCTTATCCTTGGACACAGTTACCTCAATCACTTTCACTAAGTGAGACTTAGGAGGAAATCTGGCTCCCCAGGGCCCATGCAGAGAGCAGCCCCGGCTGCCCTGTGTGAGCAGGTGCCTTGTGAGCAAGCCCTGCTCCTGCTCCTGCAAAACTTCCCTGATTAACAGCTGCTGGACGCTCTGGAAAGCCAAGGAAGGACAGCTGGGATTACAGAGGAAGGGAGTAGGGAAAGGTGGGGAAATGAGTGCAGAACAACAAAATCTCTCAGGGATGAGTCTGAAACCTAAGGAAAACCAGAGTGTCACTGTGCTCCTAGCAAATCAAAAAGTCTGGGGATACAGAGGAGTGTTAGTCTGAAGTATTCAGCCTATAGAATACTATTCCCTTTGAGAAAAATGGATTTTTGAAATTTAACAATACCATAAACTAAGGACTTTTTGCACTTTCATATTAGACATGAAATCAGTCAATCAAACATTATAAAATGCTTAGTAATACCTCTGCTTTCCTTAAAGCAATAAAGACTACAAGTTCTGCTTGATTTATTCACATGAGTTCTTCTGCGGATATCCCCGGAATCACTCCCAGGAATACAAGGTGGAAGTGGAATTCTCGAGGCTCTTAAGATCAGATCCCACTCCAGGATAAATCCTTTCATAAACTGATAAACGCTACCTAAAAGCAGGTAAGATTTGCGCTCCCATCACCCTGATGAAAGGCAATTCCAGAGCCTCCCACTCCTTTAACGCTGGACGTCCTCCAGCTTCCAAAAAACAAATACTCCTGACTAGCTTTACTCCTATTCCTGTTAATGCAAAGGAAAAGTAGAAAAGTTTCTCTTTCAAAAGAGTATAAAACTTTCTAAAACATATGGTCAATGGGAGTTGGCCCTTGCTATGGCTGGAGTTAAAATAGCTGGATGTGGAGGATGGCTGGTAATTAATTAATTTGCAGTAAAGTCCATTGCTGGGAAGACATTAACAGCTCGCTTTGCTGATAGAAGCAGTGGCTCCATGATAACATTTGGCTTGGCTGGCTAGGATTCATTTAGACAAAAGGCTTAGAGCCTATTTGTTGTTCATTTGCAGAAACATCAACTTCTGCTCTTCATCAGAAGCCAAAAATCTCTGCTAATTTTTCATTTTTCATATAATATTGAATGTTTTGGTTTCTGACATGGCAAAGGTTCTAAAAATGTTAATGTTTATTTCTATTTTCTATAAATTAATGTTAACTGCCTTTTAGACTATATACTCCTCAATAAAAATCTTGGGATCTTTTTCACAAGGGATAATTCTTTTCTTGTTTTAAAATGTTCAAAATGCTTAGCATATGCAACCAAATACTTTTTTTTATCAACTAAATTAAAAAAAAACTAAAACAGTACTAAAAGGATACTATTAAAATGATTTAAAATTACATAATTTTGTCAGGCAAGTACTAGCAACATTTACAATGCACTACCTACAGTTTTACATGCTTACAAGTTTTACAGAATATATTTTACATCATTATTTGTAATAAATTATATTAGAAAAACATGAAAAAGAAAGGATCATTAAGACTAATATGACCATTCTTATAAAATCAACTTTTCAACCTTTTGATGGGTTCGTATAGCAACACTAAGAATCATTAGAAACTCTGGTATTTATTTTCTTAATATTTTCTAATTGTTTTTTAAATTTTGTTACAATAATATACCATTAGCTTCCTTCTGTTTCCTGATTTGGAGTGAATTTCTCTTAAGAAGAAGCATTAGGAAAAACAGTATAATCAGCTTTTAAATATATCCAAGCCTCAGCTTCTCTAATGTTGGAGGCATTTACATTATATTTGAAGTTTCAATTGAGTTATGAAAAACAGAGATAGCTTTAACGTTTACTTCCAGATCCTCAGATGCCCAATATATAGCCAATTTAAATGCTAATTAGACTAATTATCTGAATAAAACGTGGTAGGAATTTATTAACAACTTTGCCACTCTTGCTTTATGTCTAGAGAGAGTTTTTCTAAAACAGGACTCAAGAGACAGTAGCACATCTGTTACCAGTTGAACAAGTTGGATTCTTTTTTGCAATATTAAACCTTTGAGTTCATAATATAGCACTGAATGCAAAAGAAACAGAGGAGCAATTTTAAGTTTTCCAGATTTAGAACACCTTGGAAATAAGCCACTAACAAAGAAGAGGACTTAATGCTTTCCTACAGCCATCTGCTTCAGGGTTTTTGCTCTGAGTTTTATATGCAGTAAAATATAAAACAAAGATACCTTGTCTCTGTCTCTTGTTATCTACTGCATTTGTTCTAGCTGATGTTATTGCTGTATTTATACCATTTACTTCAAGTCTAATTCTGTGGATGGGCTTTTATGTTTTTTGTTCAGCCCCACCAACTCACTGAGGCTCCACCAGGACAACTATAAGATGGAAGACAGAGATATTCTCTTTGGAAGTAAAATAACTAAATATATACAGTTGTTGCAGTATTTGCAGAATGCACCATTGCTCTAGTCAAGAAGGTACTTAAGCAGGTGCCTAATTTTCAAGATATGAGTTTGAACCTATTCACAAGCAATGGTCACTCTTGGGCTTAATTAGAAGGCTGAACTTCAGTCTGAAGAAGACAATGAAGAAGTAAGTACTATGGTAAACTTATTCGGAATTTTCTTCGCTGAAAAGCAGACCTGCAGCAGGGAAGGCAGCCTTTCTGCAGCTACATGCTTGAGTTCTGGCAGTGCACGTCAGAGCTGACATTATATTATATTAAATTATATCGGTGTTTCAGGGGTTAGGATACCTGCCTCTCTCGTCTCCCCTGGGCACTGATGAAGAAGCCTGACTCCCTTTCACACACAGAGACAACTGTACTCAAAGTGGAATACCACAAAAATTTTTCTATGCAACACTATTATTTTTTAATGTTGCCTGTCTGCTAGGCACAAACTCTCTGAACAAGTCAGGCTGCTGTAGGAATGACTATGTTGAGGCCTGTCAGCTGAGAGTATTGCAAAGCAAACAAACCATTTCTCACAGGAAAGTTAAGTTTTCCCTTTCCCTGCTAGTCTGAGTAGTAATTAGTTGCTCAGCTGAAAATACATTTTCTCTGTGATAGAGTCTGAATCAAGCTTTGTTTTAAATCAGCAGTATTTATGTTGTGTCAGCTCCTCCGATTCCCACCCTGCTAACTTCCCTGGGTCATCCTAAACTGACTTGAGCAATTACAGAACTCTTAGCACTGCAAAACGAGGAACCCAGGGAACCCAGTGTACCTGTCGACAGGCAGACATGCCTCACGAATGTGAGCCTCGACTTCCAGCGTTTCTCAGCTACAGTTTGCCTGGAGATGGGGCTGAAGTATCTCCCAGACAGTGTGTCTCTCCGGAGCCTCGGGGCTGCGGCTGCCCCAGGAGAGCACTGGTGACACAGCGTGGGCACCAGCGGTGTGTTTGAGCAGTAGGGCCATCAGGAAGCATAAACTAGAACTGTCCCTTGCAAGCATTTCTTACAGCGGTACAGAAGCTGCTGGTTCATTGCAGTTTTATCTTCACTGACCTGAGCGTGCTACAAGGGCACTGGCAAGGTCTTAGAGGATGGATAAAAAGTAGAAAGGTTGGTTCTGCTAAAATAAAGTCTTTTTTTAGCCTCTGTTCTCCTCCCATGCCAGCTGCCATGTTTGAACTAGTCTGTGATTATTTTTAATTTGCATCTAAAGTAGCAGCCCCCACAGGGCCATCTAAAGTTTGTGGGGAGAGATTTTCAATGACATCCTCAGGCGACTCAAAAGGGCTATAGGTATCTTTCTTCTTCTGCAGATAAATGTATTTGATTCCTGGCTTCCGAGTCCATGTATGTTTTCAGCTACTTAATTCTGCTGAAAATAAAAAGTCCCTGGCAGACAGAAACCTAAATATCTTTGTGGATCTAGGCTTTCCCATTTCTTTGCTTTAGGTTACAATCTGTATAAATTTTCCTCTATCTCATGAAGAAGCCGGGAAGATAAGCACGTTGCAGATAGTGATGTGCTCACGTATAGCAGTAATACTGAGGGCCATGCAAATATTAAATCATAACTGAAATGGGTTAGAAAGGAATGTAAATAAGGTCAGCTGTATTAAGAAAAGCATTTAACAGAGAAAAGCCCCAAACCAGTTTACCGTCACTTTGATTCAATTTTGTGCTTATGTTTTTGTTCAAAATTTCCTTTTTGAAATCCTGAAAATTCAGACTTCGCATAATTGAGGTTTCTAATATCTCAAATGGACTGGTACTCACTTCAACATGTTGACAGGTTTGAATGAGTTTCGCCAAAAGAGTTTCCAGTTCAGTATTCCTCTTAATAAGGTTGGTGAGGTTGCTCTCCAAATTTTGCTGTCAAAACGAAAGAAAAGAACACATTATTGTTTTGGAGAATGAAATACTTAGGCAAACAAACTAAAGAAAGGTTGCATTTTCCTACTATATATTCCCTAATGGGATGTTCAGCATAGTTATACTTTTAAATGAATATATAAAAAAAATCTTTAAATGCATAAGAATGAAATATTAACCACTGATTGTGGCTTTGCTAATTGTTCTTGAGAGAGGACTTGTGGCTGTGTTTACCAGCGGATCACGGCAGCGATAATACGTCTTTAAATGCAGCACTTTGCAGAGCTTGCCGTTTTCTGGACCTGAGGCCATTCCCTGGCCACTGGGCAACTGCACGGCAGGCTGACAGCTAGAAATAAATGTTTTGGCCTCTGTGCCTCCCCTCAGTAGCCGCAGGAAGGAAACGGGAGCAAGGAGGGGGCTGTGAAGGCTGTGACCCACTCCCAGGACTGACAGCCGTGGGACAAGGGCTACATAAGGCACTGTGGAACTAACTCCCTGCTTTTTACTATGGATCTCATGATCTTTGCTGCTTTATGGAAAATTCCGTCGTGTGGAAGCACATGGGCATGAAAGAGCCCTGTCTTTGCATGGAAAGCAAGGTTTCCACAGAGATGGAAAAACCTGAAAATCTAACTTGAATAAATAGGAAAGAAAAAAAGAGCAAGGCATTAAAAAGAATCCAGACACTAAAACACTCAAATACTTCAATAACTTCAGGTGTATGTATTTCTTTCTGAAAATCCTATGGACTGCTCATGTGAGCAGTTTTCCCTTATGGTTATCCACCTCTTTGAGCGGGTGAGACTAGCCCCTTGCTCAGTATTCCCAACAGGCTGACAAGCCCTGCCCTGTGTCCTGCACGCAATCCCCACTGGAAAACAGTGATCAGGAATGCCGGAGCTGGGTCCCGTGTTTCTCTCCTCATACGGGCGGCAGTATCTCTGCAGAACTTTTCTTAATGTTATCACTGTTCATCTTTTTTTAATGGGCTGCCTTTCCCCATACTCCTAATTCTTCCTCCCATATTTGCTGGCAACATTTCACTTTGGTCTCCCCCATGCTTTGGCATTTACCAGAGCTGGTGCTGGAAGCATTTTGGGGAGCAATCGGACCCACTCCGACAAAGATATTGCAGAGTCCTGATGCCTTTATGCACATAACAAGACATGTGAGGAGGGGGGTTTTAAGCACACAGTTTCAGCATGCACTTCCCAGCACAGCCGTTCCTATCATGTATCACAAGACCCGGCTGTAAAAATACCTTCCACACTGCATTTATTTTATAGTCTGTTAAAAACAAAGAGCAACAAAAATGAGCATTCTTCACCGAACAGTTTGAACTGCATCGTGTATTTCCACAAGCTGCATTGTGAATGATCACTTAATTACAAAGGCATGTTTGGTTCACTGGTAGAAACCCATTTGTAGAGCCGAGACTCACAGGCAAAGTCTAAATACCATATAGAGTTACAATATCAGATAACCTCAATCTTCAAAAAAAAAAAAGGGGGGGGGGAAGTAAAGGGATCTAAATGCAAAAATACTCTTCAAGCGATATATCTATCGCTTTTTGTTGCCTATGATCTAATTGTTCTAATATTATATTCTAATAAATTTTTGTTTCAGAGGTTTTCAAATGCAAAATCTAAATTCTTGATTCTTGATAACTTCAGGTATATTACAGGACATAATTAACGCTAACAGTTGGGACATATGTATACTGTGAAGAAAGAATGTTCTCAAAGCTATTACATTTAAATAGCCCCAAAGAGTTTCAAACTAAGTCCATTAATATGTGATGAGAAAGTACTCTCTGAATCGCAAATTTATTGACCCATATATTTACTTCAAATTCTGTAAAAAGAAAATACATTTAGAGTAACTTTTATTCCAGTCAAAAGCAACATAATTCCACATGTGTTATGATGGCTTCAGATCAATGCTCCAATGTCTTGCATTTCCCAGTTATGAAAATAAGGGTTAATTACAAAGAAAGTGAGTTGCCTTATTAAAAATAAAAGTTAATGCACTCCTGTGCTCTATGTCCTTGAATTGTGTCATTTTAAAATTTGAAAGTTTGAAATTTTGTTTCATTACAATTTCCTATGCAAGGGTTTGTTTTTTTCTTAGACAAGACGCATCCAAATTTTATTAAACTTCTGCTTAAGAATGTCAGTTTATATTGACACTTTACTAAATAGTAAGAACCTGGCAGCTGTTCTCCAAAATTAATGTCAGTCTTTTCAGTTTCACTAGGGCAAGTACTGAGAAGCAGCATTTAAAGGTGGCCTGACTTGCAAGTTCTAAAGGTCATTTAAAAATCTGACCAATTTTTGCAGTATGTTTTCATTTCAGCTACCATGATTTTCTTTCGGTGATGTTTCCCTCTCATGCTTTCCTCTGTTCCATTCACAGATGGGTGATACAGCACCACTCTGGCTATTGCATGATAATATTCACCAGAAACAGATGTCGCTCTGCCTCTGTCTGTACTCTGTGAGGGGGTAGCAAGAAAAAGCCTGAGTAACCTTAACCGAGGTTTAATTTCATAAATAGTTTAACTTGCTTGCAGATTTTCCAAAGTGTCTTAAACTCATTTTACATGGATGCATAAAACTTCTTAGCTTGCATAAAACTTGAGCTGCAAATTTGGAGCTCTGGCTTTTATGAAAAGTTGATCCAGTGCTCAAGATCACAGTTCCCAGAATAGTGAGTTGTAAAACCAGAACTTAAGTATGGGGAAGGTGTTCTCCCAAAGATAAGGTACACGAGTGCCCAAAATGAGCTTACTCAGAGCATCTTCCTTAGCCCAACCTGTGACCATTCTCATAGGTGAGCCAAACCAAAATTTAAGTTTTGGAAACTTTCTAGACAATTCATATTTTCTTAAATATTTCCATCTTTGCTTATCTTTCTCTGACTTTTCTGGCACTTGCCAATTTTATTTCTTATCCATGCACTGCAAACTAATCTTAGAAATGCAGGGTTGTTTTTGAAAAGGATACTAGTTTGTGTAAACATCTGCTCTCTGGACAGGCTTCATGCATGCTAGTTTGGCGGATGTGTACTGCTCTCAAAAGCTGAAAGCCAGATTGAATGCCTCTGCACTTACCTATGCAGTCTCTGCCTGAAACTGCATGTGTGCTTTGGAACTGCTGTTAACACTGCCTTGTATCAGGCGAAAGGAATGCTCACCATCCATTTAGTATGGGCCCAGCAACTATACAACATAGTATTAGCATTATTCTGAAGTACCATTGGTTTATTATTTTTAGTTAGTTTAGTTTCTGCCAGGAATCTTTTTCTCTATATTTTTTTTCTGTTTCCCTAATTAGATGGCCATTATAACAGTTAATTTCCATCATCTTGTATAAGTAGTACTAGACACTATAAATGTGATATATAAACTTACTTTTTAAAAATATTACATAAAACTCAAACCTGACTATTTCTAAATGCATATAGCAGCCTCAGTTATGGACTCAACTATTCATTTAATTAATTGGATACTTTTAAACAGAGGTTTTGTAAGTGCTTTCTGTCCTGCATTGACGAAACTCTGTAGCTAAATGTAGAAAAACACTGAAAGTCATTAAGTGCTAGAATTTCAGCTGTCCCCATACAAGTCTGAAGGAAAGAGAATGGTTTTATTGCTTCTACAAAACATTTATAAAAAGAGTAACTTTGTATAAAATTCTGTCCAGTATGAACTTACATAGCTAGAATAAAAATTCATGAAAGGAAGGACGTGTAATAGTCTTGTTGATGGATAGAACTAGCACTGAATCCAAGACTAAGCAGTTAATCATATGAATCAATAAAACAACTGCTTTCAGCTGTGACATATACTGTATAATTGCAGAAGGTTTCTGTCTCCTTTTCTGTTTGGAGCTATAATATATTATATTCAACATGTATGTTCATCATGAAAAATAAGTAGGTGTCTTCTGCTATGGTGGTGTTACCTTTTTCTTTCAACCCATTCAAACAATGCCACCCAGAAACAGGAACTTTTTTTTTCTGTTTATAGACTGAGGTTCTGGCTTCCATATCTGGCTACTTTAATATAACAAAAACAACTAACTAACTAACTTGGACAAGTGACCCCCTTTTAGCAAGCAGATGAGAGTAAACTGCGTTAACTAACTCAGTTCTACAAGTTATAGCTATTGCATCAGATACAATAGTGTTGATACCAGCTCAACAAAATCAGTTGCCCTTGCAAAGATTTTCTTTTAAATAACCACTGTAAAATTTTCATGGTGAATAAGGGGGATAAATACGATTATATTAAATCACAGATATGTAATTGTAAAGGACAGCTGAGGATGATGTTTCCTTTTGACTCTGCATGCTTATAAAATGGAATGATTCAGAGGCTACAATCTGAAGCTAGAAAAATTCATGATAAAAATTAGGGCAAGGCAACTCAAGATTGAATGTCTTCTTTAACCCGACCTCTAGCTCTAGTTGAACTCATGATCTTTTTGCAGTAATGATTGCGTGATACTCATGCCCTGGTAGGTCAAACTAGATGATCATAATGGTCTCTTCTGGCCTTTAAATCTATCAGTCTATGAAAACCAAATGTGAACTCATGCCCTTTGCCAAATTAACAGTCTCACGCAAAGCATCGCTTGTCTAAAATAGGAAGGTAGCACACATAGATAGTCCTAAACTACTATATGGGTTGAAAATGCTGTCAAAATAAATTAATGTAGGTTTCCAAAGGATAAAAATGCTGAGTCGTGTGCTCCTGCCTTACCTCATGTCAGAATAAAAAAGCATGCCTGAGAACTCCTCTTCTTCTCAGAGACATTTTACCCCATAAAAGTGTCTATTGAAAGAGCCACAAACAGATAACATACAAAAATCAACTACAATGACATTTTAAATCCCATTTAAAAGGCAACTTGAAATAAAGTATTTTTCTTTTGCTGGTTAAAAATATTATTTTCCCAGACATTGCTAATATGCCTCCTCCTTTCCATTCTCCCCTTAATTAAAAGCTTTCTCCCATTTATTCTTGGTTCATCAGAAGCCTTCAGGAAGTGTTCCACAGAAACCACAGCACTGGCTGAGATGCAGAGGCTACTGGGTACCGCCTTGCAGTAACAGCGTTCGCTGCCACTTACACAGAATGCACCCTGATCAAAGCCCTTTGGCAGCAAATACTGGCATCAGTTTGCAGGTCCTTTGCTCCTGGTGCAGGACTGGTCAGATTAAGGTATATTTTGAAGCTACCAGCTGCCTGGAAGAACAGTGGACCTTGGGGAGCCTTTTGGGCTTACAGGAGCCACAGTACAGTGGAAATTATGTGTAAGTATCTATTCAGGTTTCTGGAGAACCACACCCATCCTCTCATTGCTTCAAATTTAAGCAGAAATTATATGTTTTCAGACTTCTTTGGTTAAAGCTTGCAATCAAAAGCCATACAGTTACACAGCAGCAAGAGAGAGCTTTAGGATAAAGTACTAAAAATCGGAAGCATGATTATATCCTACTTTAGTCAAGATAGTAGGGCTACCAGTGCAGTATTAACACGACAGAACAGTTTTTAGTATATGGAGAATATAGAGATCATAAATACACACCCTGGTTGCTAGCAAGTTGCATCTTCACTGCAACCATTTCTCCTGATAACTCAATGAAGTTACCCTTGCATGTGCTCCAGTTATGTTTCCTCATCATTGTGGTGACATACCCTATGAACCAGGCCTGCTGCCTCCAGGACTTGTGTCTAATCTATCGAAAAGGTTGCCAATCAAATCCAGACGAGCTGCCAGAGTATTAGGAATGGTTTTGAGTCCGATTTGGTGTATATTTTAATTTAATGTGTTCCTTTGGTGTCTTTATTTAAATGGACATGCCAGGTGCACATGGAAAAACTTAAACTAACTTTTATCCTATGTACTTGTCTTGAAACAGATGACTACTCTTCCGTAGGATACATATGCTTGACCATGTATTTCTCCAGCCAGCAAATGGTAACATTTGCAGTTAATAGAAATGATTGAACTCAAGTCTCCAATGTACAGAGCTCAACAACTGCACTGCACATTTCTGTGTGAACAGAAACAACAGCTCTGATGCTGATACACTCCTAGGGACTATTTTTTTAACTTAAGTGATTACAGTGTATCATGGGGAAAGACCCAGGAGATTATGAACTGTTGCTTAATTGTCCAGGATTATTTTTTATTTAAAACGCTATAAAATAGCTGGATTTGAAGTCACTATGACTTAAGTGATCTTAACTAAATTAAGCCTATTTCCCCTTTTCATAAGAATTCTGCTTATGTTTTGTATTAACCTTTATTTTAAATGGGATTCTGTGGAAAGCAAAGGAAATGAAAGCATTTCAGGTTCCTGACCATACAAAATCTTTATTAACCGAGATGACAGCTTTCTAGAGAATATCTACCATTGTTCTCTCTTCCCTGAAAAGCCATGCCCTCAAACATACCATAGGTGCTTGCCTCACGTGGCCACAGAAGTGCTGTTTGATTAGAGTAGAGGTGATGGCTAATGCTGATCTGCCCTGTGAGCTGCCCTGTGAGCTGCCCTGTGAGCTGCTGCTCCTCCATTTCTCAGAATATATAAGGAATTTTATCAGAAAGTCCTCTGTCAAGAGGGACAGAAAGAGCTCCATATGTAGCATATGTAGTTTTCCTTAGACATGCTCCAGTGGCTTTGGGAAAGAAGAAATATATACCCTTAAAAACTGTTCTGTCTGCAATGAGAAGCATGGTTATCAATGCCACTGGCAAACAGAATTGACATTAATCAGTTATTTTCAGTGCTATAATGGAAAATGGATATAAAAAAAGATCAAGCTTTTATATTAAAAAGTACCATAACTTTTTAATGTAAAATTAAACAGAAAAAGCATATTGTTTTCACGGGGTATTCAAACTTGCTGTAAAACCTTTTCCCAGTTTAGACAGTGAACAAATTGATTTTAGGACACGCAGTGCTTTACAGATGTTCCCAATTAAATCAAAATACTTTAAAACACCCAAATGTCAGCTTGATTTGGGATCTGAGGGGTTGGTTTAGCCCTATTTCTAATGAACCATTAATCAAAGAAGGACTAAAATAATAATTAAACACTTTGAATACTTCAATAAATGACACCATGGACTTTAATGAGAAATGAGCTATTAGAGATTAGAAAAAAATGTAGATGTATTTGAGGACCAGTCTATTTGATTTGGGGACCTCAGTGCAGTAGTCAAACTGGATGCTGAAGTGTTAAAAGAGCACAACAAATATCAGGCACACTGTTTTTAAAGCATGTCAGTAGCAACTTGCCATGGGGAGCTAACAGGTTTATAGTTCTTTTTTCTCTCTTTTGGTCAAATTCAGTGCAGTGAGGGAGAACATGAGCTAAGGTGCAGCTGTCCTGCACTATCCTGGCTGCATCCACTTCTGAATTCCCAAGACATGGAAAGCATTATGACAAGAGCTCCTGCTCATGAGATGGCTAATCTAATCTTGCAAAGGCAAGATCTGGGAAGTATCCACCCTGAAAACTGAAGCTCTGTGCGTAACTAATAAAAGACATTTATTGGAAGAGAAAGCAAAAAGCGCATCTAAAGAACCACAATTTATACAGTGCTGTTAAAAGTCCTGGCTTCTACAGATGTCTGCCTATCTATTTCTGAAAGTTTGTATTTTATTTAATAGTTTATATTATGGAAAATGTCTGGTTTCAATCAGTCAGTACATATTACTACATTTTGTGGTTGAAATATCCCATTTTATCTAATAAGGTATGCACAGAAAGCAACTCAGTGCTATTCTCAACTGGAAAGGTAAGAAGGGCAGCACAGGGACAAGAAGCATAGAAATTATCACGGGTTAAGTTATGACAATTTGGTCTGTGTTAGGTGGCAAACCATTAGAGCTGTCACAAACCTAATTCAGCCCTTTCTGCTGGCCACTGATGAAGCTGCTATTTGAGGCAGCTGGGCCCATCTGATGTCATTTTTCTCTGTAAGGAAACTACTTCAATGAACTACTGTAGACTGCCCACCTGACCGTATTAACTGCCTGTCCAGAGAAGGCATCTGGAAGTTCATCTCCTGCAAGGGCTGGAGGACCTGGGACACCCAGGGGCTTCGTGGTTCCCGGGAGAGCGCGCACCCGTTTGGCTGAGTGGAGCACCAGAGCACCCGCAGGTGTGAGTGACTTGTTGTGCAGTTCCTCTGTAGAGAGGAAAACAGCACCTCTGTGAACAAAACACATCCCCAGCGGTTTCTCTGGCTGCTCCTTAAGAGCAGTGCAAGCATGGTCACTGAGCTGGCTAAAGCCAAAGCACAGTTTCTGAGTTTGACTCTCCGCGTCCTCTCAATGTGGAGATCCTCCATCTAGCACCTCCTTTGGAAAATGGAGAGCCCAAGTGCAAGGGGCAAGTGAACCAAAAAAAAAAAACAATTCTGACTTAGAATGACTCATACGAAACAAGACACCATTTACAGTTACGTTTTATGGTATTTTTTTTTCTGATTATAAACTATCCCAGATTTTGCCACGGAATAAACCATGAACTAATTTTCCAACCACGTATTCTGTCTCTGCCCCACTAGAATCATTGGTAGCTCTGTCTTTTTCTTCCACTGGAATAAGCTCCAGCTGCAATAGGCTACTTGCAATAAAAATATTGGCATCTTTCTCATTTAATGTTCGTTCTGGCACATGCTCATTGCCTCATTCGCCACAGTTACAGCTCAATCTAGATAAAAGTGTACAGACCTATTTTCTTCTATTCATTTGCTCGATTTCCTATGTTAAAAAACTCACTTCTGTGTTGAGTAAATGTCCTGAAAGATGTCTGAGTATAAATTGCAAAACAAAGATCATGCTTTGCACAGTTTGAGACTGAATTTTGTTTCAGATTTCTGTCTTACTCAGATGTCAGAAGTTTCTGTTCTTGTCCGCCTAACTCTTAATGCCAATGTTTCATCAGATCACCTCCAGATTTCAAGTATACCCACCCCCCCGCCAAAGAAAAATCAAGATCATTCTGTTGGAAAAGCTGATTAAAATCTGTGCATAATTTAAATATTGCCGGACAGGAAAAAATACCAAGAAACAATAGCACTTTTCGTTTTGTCTCATATTTGCTGCTAATTGAAAAAAAATGCCAAGAAAATACTTATCAGACAGAAGTGTAATCCTCTTCCATATGATGCATGGAAGAGCTTTTGCAGCCAACTTTTTCTCTCCCACCTCAGCAGTGGATTCAGCTCCGTTCCAAATCATCCTTATCTCCCTCAACATTTTTACCTTCAAAGTATGTACATGCGTCACCCCCTTTACATTGGCTATGCTCTAACTAGCCTAACTGCTGCTGCAATGCATCCCTCATGTCCTGTTAGATTATATGAACCTGCGTCAAATTTGGTTGCTGGTTGTTGCTGTGATAAAAGTTTCTAAGCAGAAGTGTGAAAGCAACTTGGATGCTCAAGGAAATGCTCTCAGGATGAAGTGAGCAAGCTACAGCCAAGGAAGCTCTATGAACAATTTATACTTTCCTTCCTCTCCTAAGATACTATTTTTATGCAGTTCATACTCATTCAGAATAAAATGAAATAATCATTTCATTGTTAATTCAACTATCATTTGAGGGATCAAAAACTGGAAAACAAATTATTATTTAATAGTCCATGACAACATGTATGAAAAGCGGAGGCCACTACAGACTTCTGCATTTTACTGAAACACCAGTATGGCAGACACTAACAACAGATGTGTTTGATTTTACTAAAATGAACTAATAAATCAGTATGAACTAATGAATTGTTCATACTTATACAAACAATTTCATGAGGATAGTTCCAAGTAGTAAATTTTAGCTTAAGGAGGCATGTTTGCAAGATTGTGGACCATGTGCTCTTTTAGATTATTTTTATTATGCACCTATGACAGTAAAGCATTTTTAGATTGCCAAACCATAACTCAGATCAGCTCCACTTTGTTAATATTTGAGGTTACACGATTATATTCTAAGTACTTTTTCCATTTTTTCTCTGTGGCAGTTTACATAGAGCTTAGAAGGATATATAAGGTTAAACTGCTTGACAGTGGATTGTAACAATACTTTCCTAGTGGAAATCTGGTCATTAAAGCCATTTAAAACATAGCATTAAAAACAAACAAACAAAAAAAACAATCAAAAAATGTAGTTTGGCCAGAAGCTAGATCACATAACATGTAATCAAAGGACATGTTTAGAAAAAAAAAAAGGCATTTTTGGAAAGAATCCCAAATAAATATAAGCATTCACACTGATACTATGCAAGCTTGGCTCATCTATCTTTGCTTCTATTTGTAGCACTTTGCTTTATATTAAAGCTTCTGAGTTTGATTTTTCCTTTTTCTGTTTTATTGTCCTTTCAGATTTCACTCAAGAGAGATTTACCTACACTTTACTAATCAAAAAAAGATAAGGTGCTTTGTCTTGGCCTTTTGTTTGAATGCCATAAGTCCAAATTTGCCTGAGAAATGGGCATGAGAGACAGCCTTTAAAGCACTGACAACCAAATCCATTTTTGTGTACAGATATATCCTCGAATTTCCTAACGGCTCAATTAAGAACAAAATATTTATGAGTAACAGAGAATAAAGCACTTGCTTTCTTAGTTTCTTTTTCTAGAAGAACAGCAAATCATATGTATAACCCAAACTCTTCTTCAAAACATTAGAAATATAAGAAAAAACACGATCAATTTTAAGTGCCTTTTCCTGTCTCTTCCTCCAAAATGCCAAATTCAAAAAGGATGATCCCCTAGAGAAACTCATTTGTGACTAATGAAGTCTTCTGACTTACCTTTGAATGACTACTTGCAAAGAATCCTAGAACCCTTCATCTTAACCCAGGTCACCGTATCTAAACTAGGCATACAGAACTGAGCTGGTCTTGCATGGGCTGCTGATCATCTTTGCATCAGGTGGGCTAAAATTTGGAAAATGTCAAATCAGCCTACCTGAACAAATCAAATAAAGCTTTAGCCACTCTTCTTTCATTGTTAATCACTCAGGCATTCAGGCAATGAAAAATATATGCCCCTGCATTTTAGCAAAGCAACTAGCAATCTAGAGAGATGTGCAAATCCAATTATTTCTGGAGAGAAAGATATCTTAACATTTCATTTGACATATTTAGATAATGCGACCAATTTTCACAGACTTCCTCAGGACAAATTATGCATTTGATTTATCACAACCTTTGAAGTTTTCACTACTATCAAAGCCAGGAAACTTTTTCTACTGGAAACGTGAACAAAAGCTGATTATATGATTTTTATGACACTTTTGGAAGTTATTAAAAAAGGCTATTTATGGAGATATGTGTTCTAAGCTTTAAATCAGCTTATTTTGATTTTGATCTTAGACAAAGTTTTCTTAGGAGAAAAGCACATTTACCCAGCACATTATGTGGGATTTAATTTTTAAGTCCATTTTTCTGGAAAGTCAAGACAGTTTTGTGTGAATCACTCTTTCTTTAGCTACCTAAAACATGCACAGACAAGCCTGTATTTGCATAGGTATGCACACATGCTCAGGAACAGGCAAAAAAAAAGGTGCAATGTACAAATATTATAATTGGAAAGTTAGGATTTTATCTGTGCACTGTATATTAGCAATAACATTTTGAGGTCACACAGTGTTGGTTTGAAGCTGAACATGATTTCACACACTCTCACAGTTTTTAAAACACCTTGTGAGATATTGCTCTTTTAATTTGCTTTAATTTTTATGGAATATTTTTATTAGTTAAACATCTGTGTCCATAGCCAATTATGCCTTTTTATTGTGGTGGTGTGTGTGTGTGTGCGCACGAGTATGCATGTCTTAACAAATAATGCAATGAGAGCAACCTATGGGTTAGCTATGGCTCCTGTCCTACTTAACTGGGTCTTACGTCTGTATTTTGAACTTTTTTGCCCAATTATTTGAGCTGATTTTAATTATGCAAATGTTTCCTCCTGTTGGAACATTATATGGCCACGTAAAAGTCAAAAAGTGAGCTATGCGTGGGAGAAGAGAGTTGGCATCTATTTAATTCCTGCTGTCCTGATGCACTCTTTCCTGTAACATCAGGGGTTTGGAAAGCAAAACCCTTGTCAGCCCTCGGGATGTCAGGGTCTCCCGGGCTGAGAAGCTTGCATGCCCCTTTCAGCACAAACGCCTTGTTGCCCTGTGCACAAACATGCAACTCCGTGAGATGGCCAGGAAAATAATTGTGCAAATAGTCGAGGCGGTGGCAGGAGGAATGGGCTCTATACACTTGCATAGCTGACACCAAGAGCAGCTCTATTTCCCCAATTGCCCCCCTGCTTTTGGATGAGTATATGCTTTACAGTTGCACAGAGACAGAAGAAGCAAGTGAGCTATGGTAAGCCCGTTACCTTGTTGTAACTATCGAAGTAGGATAGGTGAATTACGTTTGGAATAATTGCATACCCTAGAAAATATTATGGAATATTGAATTTTTTTTTCATTTGTTTCTGCTAGGGCGTTTCATATCTCCCATATTTAGAGTATAAAATTAACAAGATTTGTTAATTTGTAAGGATATTTTTCTACATAACATTTCAAAATCTTTAACGTAATGATCAGGCCATGCCATGTCTTTGTTTCCATAGTAACCATGTAACCCCCCCCAAACTGAAATAAATGAAACACCAAATCCATGAAGTCTTAAAAACCTAGAATTTAGTTAATTAAGTAATTATTAAATAAGAATTGATTGAGCTCAATTTCTTAACAGAGACAGAATAGTAGCAGGCTGTACTTTACATCCACTTATTTCATTTCCTTTTATGTAAGATGAGTATTATGATCATTTCCTTTCAGTTTATTTAATTTCCATAAGATCAAATGTCTTTGATCCTCCTCTCCTCCTTCCAAAAAAAAAACCCCAAACCCAAAATATAGTTCTTTGTCCATTGAGTCAGTAGGTTTTGAATAAGAGTAATCAGAACCAGTACTAAAATTAAGAATAATTTTCTTTCTTACTATAGATACTGTCTGCCAGTAGGGGTATACAACTATACACACTGGTGATCCAGGCACTTAGCATATCAATTAATTGTTGTTTCATTGTCAGAATAGTACAAAGATATTTGATATCTGTCTTTTGTTCTAAATAATATAATTTCTGATAACAGCAAAAGCAGTGACTCAAGGATGCATATTACCGTTGTTAAAGTTCATAAATATATGATCAAATTGAAAACTCATTGGATAAATATCTCCAAGTTAGATTTCTAAAATTAGTCTCATAAGCGTCTCAAAAACACTTACGGTCTTCCTGTTGAATGTCATTTTAAAACAGCATGTGTGAAAAGGGGCATTCAGCAATTCCTGTTGGTCTTCTCCAAGTCCTTAGAGAAATTCCACAGTTACATGAGTGTTGGAATATGTATCAAGAGCACAATATTAGCTGCTGCATGGTTTTCAAAGTAAATACAATCATGTTTCAATAAAAAATAAACTTTCTAGATACAGTACAATTACAGAAACATCACAATTTTTTCCTACTTCATCTGGAATCTGTTTTGAAGAAAAAGACTGTAATTTATTAAGGGATGATTTCGACTTTCAGAGTAGTCCTGAGGGATGGTAAATGGCACTGAATTCGAACTCAAAGACATATTCACCCTCTACTGAGTACACTGCATAAAATCTAAAAAGAAAAATGTGTTGCTTATTTTTTCACTGTGCATTCAGCTTTGGTTGGGCACTCTAAGCAAGGGTGGACAAATTGTCACTCTTTATCCAAGACTCAGTCTGTCAGCATGTGGCAACAGACAGTTGGTATTTAGTGCTCCTGGGCTGCACTGACAGCCATGAAAGTTTCAAAGAAAGAGCTTTAATTCTGAAACCATCAGTGGAGAGGACAGATTCCTGCCTGCTTTTAGCTACTTTTAAATTTTGCTTGCTCAATGGGAGGGCTGTAGGGCAAAAGGAAGAAAAAGCCTCAAAATGTGTGCATTGCTTCACACAGAAGTATACAGCAAATTACGAGAATTTAGTATTATCCAGTGTTAGAAAAGAGGAAAGAAAAGAGCACCATCTAAATTACTTACAAATCCTTATATAAATCTTGTTCCTATTTCTCAGTTTTCCCTGAATAGACTGGCTGCCCTGTTTTTCTCTTTCCCATTAAACTGTGCTTTTTTTTTTCCACAGTCAAAAATGCCACTTAGCCAAAGTGAAATCCTTAATTCTTTTGAGGGTACAATTCAGTAGAGTTCTCTTAATTAGGATATCCTATGGAAACTCAGTTAAAGAAAAGACTGGAGAAGAGAGAAAAAAATACTACAGAATAATTTATACTGAAATAGTGCAAACATTATATAAAAATGCAAGCTAAAAATTCTATGATGTTCCTCATTTTTCCCTGGCACTCTTGCAAAAAGCTGTAACCATTTTCAGCTTAGTTCCACAAATCTAAAAATGTGAGTGTTATTCTGGAGCAGAACTTTAATTAGTCATTTTGATACTAACAATAGAGTTTATAATTTCACACCAGGCTGATCATCACATAAATCCATTTACTTCAGTACATCCCCCATTGATTGGCATGTTTTGCTAGTGGCGCTCCCTTTAAGATATAGTCATGCTATTACAGTAGGTTCAACTTTTTTTTAGTAAAATACAGCTCAGGAAACAGCCCTCCCCCCATATATGCATATGAGTGGGTGATGTGGATGCACTAACAACTATCTCCCTGTTCAGCTGTGAGTTTTAAGTGCCCTAAAAGCATCAGTATGTAAGATGCTACAGTCTCTGTTGCACATGAGGTCAGATTCTTCAATTACAGCGGTCATGTCTGGCCTTAAAAATCTGTGAAGTTCTAATGCCTGCCTGCAGCAATTTTAAAAAGGCAGAAGTTTTGTTATACACAAAGGGCTAAATTCAGCCATCCGCCGAATGGAAGAATCAGATGATTTCCAGAGCTGTAACTCAAGTCTCAATTTATTCCTAACTATTTAGAACATACTTCATACTTTTCAAAGCTGTTACTCATATCAGCAGGGATCGTAGTTTCACCTACGATTATGGGTGTCTCACATTTCCCATTATTAGATTCTGATTTCACTTACAACAATGCCAAACTTTAGTTGTTCCAGATGAATTTTTCCAGCTAGAGGGTTTTCTTGGACTGATTACCTTTAATTTTTATTTTTATGAAAATGTCAGCCAAAACAACTAGCTAATTTCATGAAATAGACTAGGAGAATTATGTTGCTTGTCAATGATAACAAGTCTTGCTCTACCACTTAAATGCTTTGAAATCTGGACTTGAAATTTAGCAGTGGAGATTTCTGTGCCAATTATATGTCTTTTTTGTCTTTTGCTGCCAGTTGTCCAAAATCTAGCCAAATGCTGAAAAAATAAAAGCATATATCACTGTTTAGCAGCTAAAAGCTCTGAACAGTGTCAACACGAGCCAAGCTCCAGGGTCACACAGGACCAAGCGATATTTGTGGAGCTGCTGAAGAGAGTCCAGCGCAGGGCCACAAGGATGTTCAGGGGTTGGAACATCTGCCCTATGAGGAGAGGCTGAGGGAGCTGGGCCTGTTCAGCCTGGAGAAGAGAAGGCTGAGAGGAGACCTGATCAATGTGTATAAATACCTTGAGGGAGGGAGTGAGGAGGATGGGGCTGGCCTCTTTTCAGTGGTGGCCAGTGATAGGACAAGAAGAAACGACCACAAACTGAAGCACCAAAAGTTCCACAGGAACTTAAGGAAAAATTTCTTGACAGTGAGGGTGACAGAGCACTAGAACAGGCTGCCAAGAGACATTGTGGAGAAAACCACCCTGCCACCCTGTGCCACATGCTCTAGGTGACCCTGTGTGTGCAGGGGTTTCGACTATATGATCTCTAGAGGTCTCTTCCAACCTTAAAGATTCTATGATTCTATGATACATGTACCATCATGGTACAGTGCAAGTCTACTTAAACCAGTCCAGAATATCCAATTCTTGCAAGGATTTGTCCTGCCTAACTGCGTCCAAGGCAGGGTCATCTTCCAGAGCCCAAAGCAAGGAGTTTCTTCCTCCTGCACCCTCAGTTCCCCTCCTCACAAATACCCGTTGTGTGGGGAAGGGATGTAATCACTGAAATGAAGCAAGGGCTATATTGTGATGAGAGGCAGAGAAGGGAGTTTAACAAGGACCTGGGATCTAATAGATTACTGAAGGACAGCAGTGAATAAAAAATGTTGCTGGTGAGGCTGAAGGATGGAAGAAGGTGCTCAGAAGGACCTGGAACGGATGCCAGGAATAGGGAAGAGAAATGGGAAGAGCTGGGAGCAAAGAGCTGGCATGTGGGATAGAGGGCTCGCTGAGGTCAGATGAGGGACCATGAGGGCCAAGCAGAGTGAAAACAAGTGGAAAAGGTTTGGGACTAATACAGGGCACAGATGCTGAGTGAAAATGACTGGAAAAGGAAAAGGGGATTTGAGTGGGCAAAGAAACTAAAACTGGATGTCAGGAGAGGGAAAGAATGAGTCTATGGAAAAAAGATGGGAATTAGAAATGAGCCTCCCTCCAGAGGTGGAGACCTCTACGTGACTCATTTTGCAGGCTTAATAATTTGCTCTTTTAATATGGCCTTTGTGTGGATTGACAGAGAATAAACTACAGATAGCATTTTTATAATTCTCAAATGGTTCCTATGATATCAGTCCTACTTTCCCATTTAGCAAAATATTTCCATCTGCCAGCAGAAGTGCAATCATACATTACAATAGAGTCACACAAAAGAAACCAGTAGAGGCAACATTCTGCATTTAAGCATCGCTGATAATTCTTTTTTCAACCTTTGGAATTCTACTTATATGCAAAAAGTAAGAAGTAAACATAATAAACAGTTCATTTACCTCCTCTGAAAATGCTTCTCTTCTGTAAGAAACAGAAAAAAATGAAAATACCAAAGGATCTTTTACTCTCAAAATTATCAAACTGTGATTTCTGTTTATATGAATTTTGCCACTGAATATGATTTAAGCAGCATTTTATGCCATCTCTCTTTGAAAATTAAGTGCTTGATCTCCCAAACTAGCCTTTTAAATAATAAAAGGCTGCAATGTTAATTTTTTGTTCCCACTTCCAATAAGGATATTTCAGTGTCAGCAACAGATATGTGTTCTCTGTTGATGAGCACGATGTTAAGGGACAATAGTTTTTCCTATAATCCGTTACCAAGTATAATGAGTAATACAATGCAACATGTCATCAGATTTAGTCATTAACAGTGTTTAGTATTCTTCTTCTTAACTTCTTCCTTTTTTTTTTCCTTTTTTCCTTTTTGATATTCCAGTCATAGGAGAAACTAATGCAGTTTACTTTCCTGTGTTCCAATTATTGCATGAAATGTATATTCCTCAAAAAATATATGACAAATTTTGCTTATAGCAGTTTACTACCTTGGAAAGTATAGAATTTTAAGCATCTTCTTTTAAGAATCGGATCAATGGTTGATATAAATTGTGACACTGACAGAGCTGTATATGTCAGCTGAGAGTATGTTCCTGCAAACTGTGCCACTGATACTTTCTTTGAAAAACAGATAAGGTACCTTGCTAGATTTTGCATGACAAATCTCCCACAGACATTATATTTGTGAGTCTGTGCTACTTAATCTGACATGCGAGCCTAAGGCTCTACTAGTTTTTGCATAAGCCATTTAGGTAGGAGCTTACATTAAAAACATAAGTGCACTGAGCTTTCAAGCTAATACAGGCCGGTCAAGCACCTTTATACTACAAACACAATAAAAAGTCTGAAGTGGAGGATTTACAAAGGCACAACTTGGCCCTAAGAGGGAGAAAACAGATCAGAGAGCACCAGGAGGGGATTTGCAGCTTGTTACTTGGAGGGGACACATGAAATGGGAGCCCCACTGCCAGCCCCCCTGCAGACCACCACGCTCCTGGACAGTGTGATGTGGGGCTGGGAGCCGTCCCCGTGCCGGCCTTGCCACCTCTGCTGTCACCGCGTCCATGTGCCCCTGTGCTGTGGGGCCCTGCCACCAGGACACTGAAACTTGTGCCCAGCCACAGGCTACCATTTTCTGTCTTGTCTTGAAAAGAAGTGAAAGACTCTCCTATCGAGCACTCTGTCTGCACACTAGGATGCTACTGCAGATGTGTGGGGTTTGCTCAGTTTCAGTCCCATCTGTCTTACTAGATATAACTCAGACATTGATGTTATTTCAACCCGGTTGTCTCTGCGACCCATCCCACCAGCGCTGGCATCTTATGGGATGTTGAGCTGGATTATAACCAGGTAAAGAAGCAGTTGGAGTTACAGCAGAGACCAAGCGTTGACTCATGTTTCCAAAGGTACGTAGGTTGAAAATGCAAATATGTTCCTTGTGAGATATTCCTGAACAACGAGAGAGCTTGACATTGAGAATCGAGATCTGAAAAAGTTGTTCATATCCAACTCTTACTAATTTCAAAGGGACTTAGACTCCTAATTCCTACTGCAAGTTGAGATCACAAGCATTTCGGAAAATCTCTGGTAAACACTCCCTTTAGTGGCCTGGGTTTCTGTATTAAAAGCTTATTTCCCTTTCTCTCATACTTGGGCCTAACCTGGTGAAAATACCCCCCCCCCCCAAAAAAAAAAAAAGGGTTTCTAGTAGTTATAATACTGCTATAACCAAACCCGTCTGTCCGCCTGTCTTACATCCAGAGACAAGTCCGCCCACATAGGAAAGTCTAATTACAGCCTAACTCTCTCTATTGACTTGCAAGAGCAGCCAGATACCAAAAGTGTGATGTTCTTCCCCAGTGCTATCAATTTCCCTTAAACAGGGAGATACACATATTTATTCAAGGGATAAATTACTTCCTGGAACAAAAACTGCCTTTGTATTTTTAAATGAAATTCAAATGTTGGACTTAATGTACACAAACATATATGAGCAAATCCAAACTCCCCTGTGAAAAACTCTTAAGCAAAACAAGAGTTTCTTTAATTCTGAAGAATTTCTTTAAGAAGTTCTGGAAATGGAATACATCTTTAGTGCACAGTAATATCCTTCTTAAACTAAAAGGTTTACTATGTTACTTTCTTGGATATCTGTCTAAGGAAAAACATTCTGGATTGATAATATCTGGCAAAGAAAAAGTGTTGTTATGAGAGCCGCACTGTTTCGAGCACAGAAAACAAACTACAGAACAAGCTTTGGCATAATTTTTTTGCTTGACTTTTATTCCCGGGAGTGATGTTTATTCTGTGGCCTTTGCCACGTCATAGCACTGAGCATTTCAGTTCCTGCATCTATCAAAGGAAAAAGGTAATACGACCCCATCTCTGCTGAGCACGGAGCGGTGCAAGACTGGCCCTGGAGCCGTGCACAGAGGGGCTTTACCAGGTGCCACCGGGGACCGGGACGCCTGCCTGCTGCTCCTTGCATGACAGGAGCGCACAGATCCTGCCTGTGTCTTCACAGGCAGGCAATGGAGAGGCACCAAATGCCGAGGGAACCATGGCACAGTCGGTGTATATTCCTGGTAACACAGACTGGGACTCACACTTTTCCTTAAGGGGTAAAGTGTAGGGGAAGCCTTGCAGTCCTGGGAACACCACAGCTCGAGGAGATAGGGAGAATATACTTTAAACCAGCATACAAGGTCCAATTTGCAGTGCAGCCCCATAAAGAGTTGTACCAGAAAAATACAAGGAGGTGATGAGCTGTGGCAGAGCAGCAAGAACAAGCTGCAGAAGGGTCAAAACTTGCCAGTCTTCACAGCACAGGCAGCACCACATGATTTTGACTCACTAAGTTCCTTTAAGCTCCATACAATACAGAAGATACAGACTGACTGTTATTCAAATACATTGTGATATTAAAAGCTAGGAGAAACTTGCTAAAGAAAAAGATAAAGTACAGTCAGCACATGATACTATAAGGTGATAGTAAGAGAAGAATGGAGTGAATGTAACAATTCATAAGCAGTGTAGCTCTCAGAAGCTCATAGGATGAGGTGTACACGCCAGCTTAACCGCAACTTAATGTACTTACGTATTGAACTTAATCATTTAATGATGCTTTATTTGCTTATTTTAATATATTACAATTCCTGGCATGAGGAACTGTGCTGTGAATATGTCTTACTTCCCTTCCAAGATCTGGTGCTATTTTAAATTTACATATGTGGCCAAAAGACATGCTCCACTTTACAAAACAATAAACCATGCCCCCAATTACTTCCATCGTCTGACACTGTCAGTATTTATTTCTCATGGTCACTGAAAATGTACACATTACTGGATGTACATATGGTTGTGTTCAGGAAATTGAATTATGAATACAGGTCTCCTTACCTGGCCTATCATTGCACTAGAGAGTGATACTGTCACAGCTTCTGAATTCTCAGCAAGGTCTGGACTCCAGGACTGGGTTAGTTCCTTGGTGAGAAAGAAATGAATTGACACAGACAGAGTTTATTGCATCCTTGCATTTTAATTTATGAGAGATGCAATTTTAAAGAGAGAAGTTATATGCCAAAGTCATAGGTATATATGGTATACGACTGGTTCCAAACCTCCAGAAAAGATTCCATTACAAAACCCCAAACTGTAGAGGAAGTACTCTATTTCAACTTCCTTCCCCAAAATAATCAGACCAGCACTTCCAAATTTTTTATTTATTTTTGGAGGCTGGTGGTGTTATTTCAAGAGCAGTTTAAAACAATCTAAGAATGCACCGTGGCTGAAAGGGGCATTCCTGCTCCCTCTCTTTCATCAGCACAACAGCATGTGGGAGCACATAATCACAGGGATCAAAACACTAATCTTGCTGAAAACAAATCCTTTTCAAAGGTGCATGAGTGTTAAACCCAGCGCAAATGTAGAACACGCAACTGTGAGCGAAGTTTAAAGCGTGACTATCCCTCCCGTTGATGAGGGCTCAGGTTAGCTGAAATTGCTCATGAAATGGCACTGTGGGGGCAGCTCCATGAGTGGCCTTTTCCTCAGAGGTCCCTAGAGCTCACATTACTTTCTTTAGGGGCATGACTGAAAGTATTCCATTCCTTCTGAAAATGAAAGTACTTTTAGTTATAAGTCTAATTAATTTGCTTTTCTAGGTGCCTTGGATTTGGAACACCTGATGGTAGCCCTTTTACAAGGTATGAATTTTAAAAGGCACTAGAAAAATGAGGTCCCCATGAAGCACAATATTTCGGGCACCTCAAGTCCTAAATTACTTCTAGAAATCTCATGCAAGCTCAAGACATTTGGTGTAATTCCCCATGGCAGCACCTGCATACTTTGACACACCAAGGAACATTCTGCTGCCAGCTCTGTGAGCGAAATACCAGTCAGTTCACAGCTAGACTGAACCGCTTGCTTTGCATGTTGTTATACTTTACTTATGTTTCTACATAAACAAGCTGCAACAGTGGGATGGTGGATATGCTCCAAATATGATTCTTTAGAAGTGCAAAATACAGTAACAACTCTCTGAAAAAGAATACAATAAAGCAGCAATGAAAATCTTGTCCAACAAACTGTGCAGGAGCGTAAGCTATTCTGGAGAAGGAAGGGAGTAAAAAAAATTGCTGCTTTAGCATTGTGGAGGAAGAGAATATTTTGAGGATAGAAATGATGACTGAATTGAGTCTAAATCCCTATTTAGTTTTAGAAAACTAAAAACACAGCAGAGCTGACAGGCCTCTTCCATATAAGAAGGCATGGAGCCTGCTATGACAAGGGAAGATTTCTGAGCTGAAGAGCAGAACTTAGTTTGGCATCCTTAAGTCCCATGGTAGTCACAAGCTTATTAACATATACCAGTATTTAGTTTTGTTTCTGATAGGGTTTCAAGTTGAGATCATTTTTCCAAGCATCTTTAGCTTGGTTGCCTGCTATACCATCAGCTCTCCTACAGTAAATTGAAAACCAACCGGCCAGCTTTAAAAGAATCAGAAACAAGTCTTGGATATGTTAAATCCTACCAAGTTCACTGTGATGAACTGTTAAGTAGTGGACTGAGTCCTCAATCAATGCTGCTGCTGAGGAGGAAGGCTGCGGATCCTGTGCATCCTGCTGCTTTACCAAGTAGGAGACACCCACTCTGAAAGTCGGTAACGTAAGGAAAGCATGAGGTACTGATAAGGGATTTCAAGAAAGTATTGGAAAGAAGGAGAAAACAAATCCATAGAGCACAAGGGGAAACCTGAGGCTACATGCTGGGGATATTAAGGCAAATTAGGCTCTTCTAGCTTTGTTGGTCCTCATCACACAAAACAAAATAAATCAATATTCAGGAAATCAGTTATTATACCAATTATTAACAGAGAAGAAAGGATAAAACACTGAATGATAAGGTTGCTAGAAACCTCTCCTTTGTTTAGTGCATGAGACACTTATCTAGAAATAAAATGTCACTGATGAATAACTGTGATGTTAAAAAAAATGTGGTAATTAATGGCAGAGTCAAGCAAGCACTGGAACAATTTTTTTTCCCTCCAGGGACACCTAATCAAATATTACTTTATTTAAATGTTAAAGAATTTAGGCTGAAGCTTAAATAATGATAATTAGCCATAATCCATAGATCAACAACAGATTAATCATGAGTGATAGTTGGTCAAAATTATATTATGAATTTTATACTTAAATATTACAGAGTGTGCTTTGAAAAAAAAGATGATATTTTTAGAGAAATAGCCTAAGTATTTATAGGTAAAATTTTATGTATGTATGATTAAACAAGTAGTATTTTATTAACTATTAACATTTTATTAAACTTTCTCTTCATTTTCTAATGCTTAATATATTTTAATATGCAAGAGAAAAAAGCAAATTAGTCAACGGATGTGAATAAAGCAATCTATTTATAAGCAAATGAGGAGATGTATTATGTTCTTTCTTCTCTCTCCTGCTGTAGAGTTTAAATGTTCTGTCACAGAGAACTCTGCTGTGCTAGACAGTGTATAAATGTAAACCAAAAATTTAGTCCCTGCCACAAAGTACTTACTTACACATTATAAGAAAAAAGTTAACATTGAAAAACTGAAGAATCAATACCTTTTGAGCTCTTTGAGAAATGACAAATATTCTGAGCATGCAAAAATACTGCAGTGAGGAAGTTTGAAGTGGCCATGGAGGTCTCTTCCAAGATTTGCTCTAGCTACAAGGATTGAATGGGAGAAATGTTTTTGTACTTGGAAACTCTAATAGCTCTAAGGCAATGATGAGGACAGTAAAGGCATAAGAAATGCAGCACAAGTAACAATACAGGGCTGTTTAAAGGAAGCATGAGGTTTATGGGACATCAAAACAGGGGTTAGTAAAGTGCTGGCAAAGTAACATAGCTGAAGCAACATTTGAGACACCGGACAGCATAAGGATGCACAAAGAGAAGCAAATCAAGGCTACAATCAAAAATATTCAAAAGGAGGCAAGAATAGGAGTCCATCTGGTGAATGAGGAGAATATGGAACCAGTTGTCTCAGACAAATAATCTCTATGAACACACATGCAGATATGTTTGTGCTTCTCAAGCTTCAAAAATATCTTGAAGAAATAACTGACCTCTATGAATGTACATTATTGAACCAAAGTGATCAGCTGATTTTCTCCAGACCCCACAGATTCTCATTTTTGTTTTCATGCTGTGCCTTTTTTTTTGACCATCTCCTTCCACCTCTCTGCTTGTTCCTGATGGATCCAAATAACAACAGCTAAAACCAAACAAGCTGGTGGGAAGGACTGCTGGAGCATACAAGATGCTGAGACATGACTTGCAGAGAAAGATGTCAAGATCCACAAATGTTGTTAAAGGTCAGAGCATCAAGACTCTTGGAAATAAATTTCTTAGATATGCATTCTCCTGAGACAGCTTTAAAGGGAGCAGTAGACAGATGGGGACAAGGAAACAGTTGCAGCTATTGATAAAAGAGATCCACATGATTTAAGGATCAAAGAAAGTATGGGAAAAATGTGTATGAAGAAACTCACATCTGGCTAAACATATTTTAGGAAAACATGAATGAAGTCTATTAGGCTTTGTAACAGTAATGATAAAAAGATAACCTCATTAACTGGTCAGAAAATTCATGATGATAAGCAAGAAATTAGGCTTGCAGGCTTTAATGTCAACATTTCTTCTTGGCCCCAGGTGATTCTTTCAACAGGATGTAACTGTATATATAACAACAGTATAAAACTGCATATTTATAAATGCGTATATATATATAGGTGTATAATCGGCTGTATTTTCTTTACTAAATTGAAGAAAATTATTCTTATCATTGTTTTTGAATATATATGAATATATTTATGTATGAAGTCTGTTTGTTTATATGTCATATGCAATTTCATTATTTATAAATAGTTAAGCATATAATGGGACATATACGTATAAACTTTGGCATCCCATATTACAAATTTGAACA
This sequence comes from Crypturellus undulatus, assembly GCA_013389825.1. Lineage (NCBI taxonomy): Eukaryota > Metazoa > Chordata > Aves > Tinamiformes > Tinamidae > Crypturellus > Crypturellus undulatus. Next base: position 488,484 of record VWPW01026040.1, on the reverse strand, counting down.
AGTTGCTTTGAGTGAAACAGGAACATGCGGTCCCTATCATCCTCTTTCACAAAGACCTCCTGCATATATATTTCCACTTACACACTATACAAACAGTTCGAGTCTTCTGAAAAGAAGTTCTCCCTAAGGGTCACTAAATAATGGAAAGGTTATTATGAGATGGTTCTCTTTTCTCTTTCCCTCAGGCAGTCTCTAGATCTGAGAATTGTCTCTCCAAAAAATTCTGCTTAAAATGGAACATTCCTGGAGAAAAGAAAAATAATAATAATAAATAAATAATAGCAGTAGAAAGGTCATCTCTAAATTCTCAACTGTCCCTGTTGATCCAGATCAACATACACAATCATTTCACTGTAATATCTACAGATCTCTCTTAACACCACTATTGAAAGAATAGGCAGTGTTAACCTCTGAACAGATTCTTTTCTTTGTATAAAAAAAAACGTTTGAAGCTTATATCATAATGAAAATTGAATCTCTGTGTTCTAATAATGTGTGTAAGTGAGAGGAGATTCAGTTACTGGTTCCTAAACGATGAGAAACAGTTGAAGTGAATTACAGCATTAAATATGGCTCTATGCCCAGGCATTAGGCTATATGTAATTTAAATATGTTTCTCAAGACTGAGGAATAGGATAGAATATTAGACAGTAGATATAATTATAGAATATAAGATAATTTATTACATATTAAAAGATTGTGAAGAGAATATACAATTTTCTTTCCTTCTACCCTAGCTTTTTTCAAGTAGGCAAGAGTAACTTAATAATGGTTTTGTCTGTTAAAATAAGTAACTGTTTCCAATGCTTATCCCATGCCTTGTATATAAAAAAAAATACAGGAATGGTTATATCATTATTTCTCTGATGCTTTTGCTTCTTGATCAAAAATAAACTTGGTATCTGATCTACCTGTACTTTATCCTGAGATTTTCCACAAAAAGTCACACTGCAACATTCACTATATGTGAAGTCTCCAGTTGTTCCATCACAGCACAAGTCCTTGTCAGACATATCTACAAATAAATTATTTGTTCAGCTTCTTCATTTGTAGTTGTACTTGAAGACTGTGAAATAAAATAGTAAATCTAAATATGAAAGCTAGAGATGAGCTGAGAATTCTTTTTTCATCATTGTTTACTCGTTAGAATACAAGCATTATACTCACACTTGTCTACCGGCTCAAGATAAAAAGCTAAGTTTTATCTCAAGATCCGATGACGAGTATGTGTGATGAACACTTAGTTTTCTCAGGGGACACTCCCCAGAAGTAAAAGAGTAGATAAGATTTTCAAGTGCTTCTAGAGGGTAGTCCAGTACAACGCTGAAAGGCTGTTTCTAAAATTCTGCAGTAGCATACTACTTTCAATTCAGTTCTGTGTTTTTTTTTAAGTTCTACTATTCTGCATAAGTTCTGTTGAAATACAAACTGAAGGATAGTCTGGATAAAAATCAGGAGATCATGACTATATCTTTCACATAATGTCCAAGCTAATTTTCAATCTCCAAAATTGTCAGAGTAATAATAATGATGGTTCAGTGTTTCAAAGAGATTATTTTCAGGTGCAATCCAAATCACTGTTCCACAAAGACTGCATTGATCTCTGTGATCTCTACTGCAAACTCTGTTGCAAACTCAGAAGAGCAAATGGTCTCACAGGTAGTAACAGCGTGCATCCATAATTTTCAGACTGGATATATATTTGGAGCATGCTTTGTAATTACATTACAATGCCTTGTAATTACTAGTTGTAAGACATAGTAATGTTAACTGTAATGCTTTAAATGGATTCTGGCCCAGACAATGGTTTAAGACTCAATTTCTTTTAGTTAAACCCAGAAGAACATGAAATTTAGAGGATATAAAACCAAAAATCTTTGCTTTTTATTTATCATTTTCAAGTTAATCTGTGCTGCATTATCCAGCCCTATATTTAAATGAGTATGTTCCGTTCTCCAGCATGTCTATATAGCTTCAATATGGAGTGGAAAATAGGCCCAAGAGAAAGGGATGCTTTGGGCTTGTTTCTTGTACTGTGGTAAAGAAATGGTGGTTGGATGCGTTCCTGGAAACTAACAGTATTTAGCAATTCTGCTCTGTGCTTTGAAACGGCAACCCTGGACTTTATCCTGTAAACCTTCATGTGAGTGGCCCTTACTTTTGCAAGGAGTATCACTGAAAATGGAAATGGATTATTATCTACCATATATTTTCATCATAATGGACTGTCATGCTATATTGCTTTTTACTAGTTCATGTTTCTCACTTCATAAAAGGGTAATGTATTTTATACTGAGATGATACATACAGCCTTTAAATGCTCTATTTCAAAAGGTACTACAAAATGCAGTATAATATTTGCTCCTCACTGTGCACCATTGCTGTCATAATTACAGTACAACACCCTGCACCTTACTTTGGTTATGCCTTGCATAGAGTCTCTACATTTCTCACATCTCACCATTCTGTTTGGGTGATATAATCCCTAGTCTGGGCATGGATACACACACAAAAAAAGGGAAAAGAAAGCAATAGGAACTGGATTTGTGACTCCTTCCAGGTGGTGGCCCTAACACACTTAACTCATGGGATCTAAGCACACTGAAGACACACGTTACCCATTAGGGCAGTGCATACAATGTCCTATTGTCCTTAGTCAAGACTAATGGATAAATGCCACAATTTATCCAATACATATGTCTAGAAAAGCTAAATGGAGACAGAATAAAGATTTAACAAATTGTGTCTTTTTTCCTAAGGAATGGGAAACAATACTTTAAAACTGTTAAAAAAGTAAAGTTATGGAATTAAAAATTCGAGCCTCAAAAGATGCAACACTTTTTAAGAAACGTATCTCTGATTCTATAATTTGAAGTTTATTTTAGGTTTGATATGACCAGAAGTGATTTTTTCTTAGCCAGAATACTTCTGCTAGCACTTAAGGTAAACTCAACTTTTTTCTAAAACTTGTGGGATGTCAAGGTTAGCAAAGCTAATCACACTTGTGGTTAAAAAGGTGTGCTGTAAGCTCAAAAGCGGTGTTTTAAACTGCAGTATCTGTTGGAGCAAGTGATTTACCAGGGACGTCAGTAAAGTTCCACTGGGGATAAATGTCGTTTGTTTTACCTATCAACTGGATAAAGTTACATGGAACAGATACTGTATTTGTCCTCAATGATGGCTATAATGAGCCCAGGTTGACTTAACAATATCACATTGAGAGTGGAATATGAGATAGATGCAAATCTGCTCAGGCAAAGAAAATAGCAACAGTACAGAGGATTGCTTGTATTTACAGAAATCCTGTTTTACACCAAATTCAAATTAGGAATAAGATATACTTAACTATGCGCATCCAGTGGAAAATTTGACTTCTATTTAAAGACATAGTCTTTTTTCTATCTTAGGTCATGATGTCTTGAATTAACTATAATCCTGCTTTGCTGTATTAATAGATGTAACATTTATGTAAAATATTCACAAATTAAAAATTCACATACGTTATGAGGTCCTGATCCATAGTAGGACCTTGCATACAAGCAGCTCATCTTAGAATTAGGCCTCCCATCAGTGTGTGTGGTAGAAGTGCATATAGATGTTTACAAAATCAGAGGAGATATGTTCTCTACCTTGAAAGATTTATCTCAGAACAGGAGATAGAAGGAATGGTAAACTAAAAAAGTTGACATATGCGTATTTTTTCTCCAGAACGAAAACACACAAAAAAATCTATGTTGAAAAATCCAATACTTCAAGGGTTTAAAAGACAGCTACACAAGCAGCACTGAGATATGTCCGAAAAAGGCAGTGGTGTTATTAAGGCTTGTAGAAGAATTAATCAATAAGTGGCAGTCAGATATCTAAATCACAGGACAACGTTGATGGGAACTTAGTGTTTAGTTTCTTAAATAAGTGTTCAACCAAAGTACATGCTTTATGCTGCAATGTTCCTCAGTGGTTGATACACAATTATATTTCTCAAAATGCAGATGACACACCCAAATTAATCCTAGCAGATCTTTTATGAATGTAGGCACCAATTCCCCATAGTACTAGTGCAGTGGTCAATGGAGTCAGCTAAGGTCATTTTTGACCCAGAACAGCACAGAAGAAACTGCAATTCTTTGAGTAAATTAACTTCGAATCTGACCTGCAGAGGCAGGTTTCCATGGGGTAATGTTAAGTAATTCACTGTAGGCTCATTTATTCCTGAGGTTTCTTACAAACAAGGCTGCCAAATTGCAAAGATGCTTTGTGAAATCACCTATTGTACACCAGCTGCTAAACTGAGACTACAGTGTTCATCCTCTGCCAAGTCCCCAGACATGAAAAGCTCATGAGATACCTCACTACCTTTTTTTTTCCTTTTTTTTCCTTTTTTTCTTTTTTTTTTTTCTTCCAGCAATATGAGAGCTGCAACACACTGCAGGTTGCCAGTGAAAAATAAGAGGTTTACTAAACCTATTTTAAACATTAAATGATAGCCTGGGGATCTTTGGCTCTTGACTTTTTTTTTTCTGTAATATGAAAAAAAAATGTAGTAAATAACACTTCAAATAAAAAGAGTCCCATATCTCACAATGAGCCATTCTGCTAAAGGCCAAGTTCCTACTCCCATATTAACAGCAAGATTTCTTCTGATTTCCACAAGCAGTATCAGGGCCTGTAACGGAGTTTTTATTTACTCTTTTATTTCTTACACATTTTCTACTCTAGTTGCTCTTTTCTCTCCCCTCCTTCTCTCTTTTATATATTTTTTTTACAAATACACAAAATATAGATGTTTTGAAATAGTTATGTATTACAATTTATGTTAAAAATAAAACTGTCTCAGAATGAAAAAAAAGGTAGTAAAGAGATACTTGTTTTTCAAGATAGACTCTAACTTCCTTTGCATTTTTATAACTCTGTGACCAGAAATAAAATAGGAAAGTATAACAGTAAGAGATTCAGATTCCTACTGAAATGGTGTTGCAAGAATTGGAATCATTAGCTGAAAGGCAGAAAATGCTTTCCAACTCTTTTTACTATAACCTCACAGGCTACTAGTTTGAATAAATGAAGTAAAGTAGAGATGGACAATTATATCTCAGCAATCGATTTCCTTGCATGTCCTAGTCATTCTTTAACCTGCAAAACAGAATGAGTATATTGGCAGAGTTTTTAGATAATTTTTAAATAGATGAAGGTATTTCCCTGACAGAGCTAGTCTTTCTAGTGAAGCATCACTACATCGTGTTCATAAGATGATCTCTAAAATGGACCATTCTCACAAAACAAACAAACAAAAAATGAAAAACATGCGCTTGCAGGTTGAAAACTGGTGGTGTTTTCATTTCCACCTACTTCTGTCACCACATGCGACATCCAAAGACATCAGGAGACTGTGTAAGACAGAGAAGAACTCTGATATTTTGGGGCAGGATTTGGTGATCAAAACCCTGTGAACATCTGCTGGAGATTCAGTAAGTCTGTGGTGCTTCTGGTGCATAACAGTTGCTTGGCAAGCAGTTAGCGATGAGCACGTCGTGCGTGTTGAGTGAGGCCAGAACGTCCTCATGGCATCGGGATTCCTGCGTGCAAGTAAATAGTATAACGCACATGTCTGGGTTGGGCTATGTAGAGATCCCAAACACTTTCAGGATTTCAGATGAAAAGGAGGCATACTGGAANTGATCTCTAAAATGGACCATTCTCACAAAACAAACAAACAAAAAATGAAAAACATGCGCTTGCAGGTTGAAAACTGGTGGTGTTTTCATTTCCACCTACTTCTGTCACCACATGCGACATCCAAAGACATCAGGATACAAGATAGAGAAGAACTCTGATATTTTTGGGCAGGATTTGGTGATCAAAAGCCTGTGAACATCTGCTGGAGATTCAGTAAGTCTGTGGTGCTTCTGGTGCATAACAGTTGCTTGGCAAGCAGTTAGCGATGAGCACGTCGTGCGTGTTGAGCGAGGCCAGAACGTCCTCATGGCATCAGGATTCCTGCGTGCAAGTAAATAGCATAGCGCACATGCCTGGGTTGGGCTATGCAGAGATCGCAAACACTCTTAGGATTTCAGATGAAAAGTAGGAATACTGGAAGTGTCTGATGCATTAGCTTTGCCATTTAGAAATTCTGGCCACTCTTTTGAAGATTTTAAAATTTGCCTGGACACAATTTCTAGCCAGCAGAAGAGGACTTGTTCCAGAAAACTTGGATATGTGAAAGATTTGTGTTATAGTTTTGCTGATAATTTAAGAGAAGATGGAGAATTATTAATAATAATACAATGCTTCACTGAATGCTGATTATTTTCAGCTTTAGGCAGAATCAGGGAACTAAAGTAGGTTTCCGGAGCTCATAAAGTCGACTTGTGCAGAAGAGACAATACTAATAGAAAACATCCTTCTTGCCTGATGCAGTGTTGGCATTAAAAAGTTGTGTTGCTACTATTAAAAAGTTAAAATCAGCTGGGTAAAAACTAGCACCATAGCCTGTTCAGTGTTGAGGAATTACACTCAAAGAAATAAGGTATTATTTTCCATAAATATAAGATTTTTTTTGTAAGGATCTGAAGTATCAGCTGTTTCCTAGTGAGTACCTGTTTCTTACAGAAAATCTTAACTTCCTAAAACAGAAACTCCTGGGCTTCTGGCTCCGACGCAATAATCACTGCAAAAAAACTGCCCATTCTAACTTTGCTCCAAAACGGAAAGTTTACAGTTCTAACTTCTGCTTAAATAAATTTCCACACAAATAAGCATTTGAATGGAAATCCTTTAGAAATTGAACTCAATGCTTGCTGAAGATGTCCATTATAGCAGGTAGCTGTAATGAAGAGGAATCTGTCCAGCATCTAAACAAATCAGAAACCCACCTTTTTTTTCTATTTGAATATTCTTTACATAATTTTCAATGCAAGCTTGTTCCTCATAGGCTCTTTAACAAAGTTGTAAACTGAATTTTAGGCTCAACTAACTCTGCAGCAGCAGCACTCCTATGGCATTTATCCCTTGAATATGTCACAAAGCTATCACAAATCAGTGGCTGAAAGCCTATCTTTCTCTCAAGGCATAACGTACTGATATTTCGTCTTTTTATTTTTTAAAATTTTATTTTTTCACTCTGAGAACCAAAAATACCTCTTTTCTTTCTCTGTCACATTCAGAAATCTGGTATTGGGTTCCACAGAACATGATGGCTTCTTTTTTTGTCGCTTCTGCTGTTAAACTGTGCAGTGCCCTGGGGTTTCCAAATTAGACAGACATCAAGCATCATAGCTTGCATCTGATGGAAAAAACCTTTGAGCAATTCAGCTTTCATACACTGCATGTTCACAAACAACAGAAGTCCCCCAGTGCTCTGAGACTTAAATATACTTTACAGAGGCAGGTTCTCAATAGACAGTTTCCACAGCATTAGGAAAAAAATGGGCCAAGGAAAAAATATTCTTTATTAAGAAAATCTTTCTTATACGAACTAGTGAAACATTACTTTTTTGCTGCCGTCTGACAACAGCAAATAAAAACAACGTAAAAATTGCCTTCTCCAGTTGTTATTTATTTGTGTGCAAAAACACCATTCACTAACCAGAGTGTTAATACATGCAAACACCTAAAAATAATAGCATGACACAGTTTTTTTTCTTCAAACTCTGAAAAGCTCGAAAGGGAGCAATTTAACCTTGGGATTTTCAAAATTACAGAAACCTGATTTAAATATCCCCGTTCAAAGAATTTTGCCCATTAGTGCTCTCACTAAATTGCAGTTGGTCAGCTGACTAAAAATCAACGTTTCCAGAAATGGTGGAATTAGAATACCCCACAAAATCCAGCACCACCACCTGGACAAAAATAGCTCAGGCTTTGCCCACTACCCCTTAGTAGTAAGGATCCTGGTTAATGATCTTTGCAAGCAGCTAGCATTAGACATATCACACTCCAAGGCAAGCTATGAGCAAAGATGGGACATTGCAAAGTTGTTGCAGTGACCAAAACTTGTCTGACTGCATTTCCAAAGCCAACTATAGGAACAAAAGGGTATTTTAATGGGTGGAAATTATTTATGATATATTATTCTCATCACATAATAAAGAGGAAGTGTTTTTTCCCCCTTTTGCTGTTCTCTTATATATTGGATTGAAACACTTCCTTCTGGTCCTCCCTGCCAAACCTCAGTATCAGAGGAAATATCAACTCACTATTGTTAGCATATAAATTAGTTGAACCTCATCTAAGACCTGCCTGTAGATTTATTGTGCTACAGAATTCTGTATTCTCTTAATGTGCTGTATTTCAATTTTAACTATAGTATAGAAAATGAGATTTCTTTGGAGAATGTAAAGGAGGCAGCACACAGAAAGCAGCCTCTGCAGGTGTCTGAGCTCCATATAGGCCAAACAGCAGCACTGTCACACTGAATATTACCTTATCCAGTGTTACATAGGGCTGTGACTATAATTGATTTTCTGGGTCAGCAGCGAAACTGAAATACTGGAAGCAAAGAAGTTGCTTTTTTTCCTTTGGTCTCATGCCAGCCTTGAACTGGGTGAAGGGTGGATTTATCCTGGAGTTCCCACTTTTCTAAAGAGTGGCCTAACCACTCCAGCACAACCAAACAGGCAGACGAACATGGCAAACTATGTCTCTCTTGCTAAGGCTCTTTCGCGAGCAGCATCGCTGCCAAGTGCCGAGGCAGTGCGTGAGCTGCGCAGGGTGCGGCGCGCCGGAGCTGCCTGGACAGCAGGCTGCAGAGCTCAATGAGAGCACAGCCCTGTGTCTTGGGCTGGCTACACAGAAGGGACCTCATTCATGGACCAGGGACCAACTATGCAGCTGTGGTCTGCTGAGAAAACTGTAAGAGGAAGCATCATATTCAGCTCACAAGAGAATGGCTAATTACTGATGGAAAGTGCAGTCAAGAGAGACTGGGAAGAGCCCACTTCAAAGTCCCCTCTGATTTTCTCCTTAGGGACACTATTTGTGCAGAGGTAGGAGTTAGTTCAAAGACTGATGCTCAGATAAAAATCCAGTCTTCTAAGCTCTGAGCTGCTGGGTAAAAGAATGGTGATATCACTAGCATTTGTCTCCGGGTTAATTTTTCCTCACCCCACAACTGTTCTGCTGCTTTACTCGATAGGATCAAATTCCCACATTTGTAATCAATTTGCAATCACTAAAAATGTTGGCCATCTCTTTTGATTAAATTGCAGGACAAGGCCAAATCTGATCTTTTTAATAAGATTAATATTATGCCAGCATTTTTTCAGTGACTTTACAGAACTTCACAGCAGCCAATGAATCTGACCTGATGGGCCAAAAATAAAGTCATCATCTAATAATGTTAAAACGTCACAGTGGAGTTGTTAAGTAATCGCTACACCATTACTAGGCACGGCAAGGGACAGAGGCGCCCTTTTGGCTGCAGCCGAGCTCAAGGTATTACATAGGAAACCCAGGATAACTGTAAAGCTGACTGTGAGCAGAAATAACATGGTAGCAAATGATTTCAGCCTCTAGCTCAGATTGCCAGCTCTCTCACTTGGCAAACCTCTGAGAAGACACAAATGTTTGTCTTTTCTTTTAAATCTTAGACAGCTTTGGGTTTGCAAATCTACATAAACAAATGAATTACATGAAATCCATGACTGACCTATAAATCCCACCCTCCTTATTTCTGTTTTTACTTCCCTCTCTGGCTGTTCAAATTCAAGAGACATCATTCTGTTGCAACAGTAGATTTATGTTGCTGGAACATCTACCTTAAGGCTAAATGTTATTTCTAATAACTATTCTTTATTCCTAACCAAAAGAATGTTTACTGGCCAGTGCTGGCAACTGAAGCAGTTGCAAGCCTGATTTTCTCTGTCTTAAACCTTAAGATAGAACAAACATCAAATTTAAAAATGATTTTTTTTTTCTCTAAGTGGTGGGAATTCACATCTTCCTCTAAACTCTTTGCTCTTGCTAATATTTTTTACTGTTCTTTCTACATGAAAGTTGTTCTGTGACCTTAACTGTTGAGCATGATAGTCTATACTTTCAACATTTTTCTTTCTTTTCAGGCAATTATTTTTGCTTTTCATCAAAAGCCTGATTTTTTTTTCCTTTTCAGTTAATTCTGGTGGCATTGATTCTGCTTCTGCAACTTTGCCAGTAGCTGCTATGCACTATGGAACAACAAAAAAAGAAATCTGAAGATAATGCGAAGGACTTTTTTTTTGAAGATTATGTTGACTTCGTTGGCTTGATCTGGTCAGCTGTCCCTGAGCTGAGGTGTTAGATAATTCCTTTGGGAACATGTAACGTTAAATATTCATGAATATCCTATTCTGAATTGATAACACTGAATATTCACGTTGGAAATACACTCCCAGGAGCTATGCTTAGCCTATAAAGGGACAGAAACACAGCTATTAAATGCAAGTGTGATCTAAGCTGGAAGAGTTCGGGTACACTTGATTGGAATGGGCATAGTAATAAACATTACCAGGCTCAGATTTGGCCCCGATGCAAATTCCATTCCCATGGATTTTAGAATTTAATTTGGTGCCACTTTTACAACAAATTAGAAATTATATCTACTTTTAGGTAGGACAGGATGGTACTGGGTTTAATTTTCCAGTTCTGCTAATAAGCAGCTGATCGTTGTAGTCCCTTTAGTGTAATTTTTGGCACTTTCATGGCTGCTGGTGGATTTGAAACGGCCTGAGCAAAGACAATGTTGGCATGTTCACTGCACATTCACCATGGATCTTTTTACAGTTGTTGAATTTTTATGGTACACCCCATGTGCCAAGCTGGCTCCTGGGCCAGGGGCACTTGCCATGGGAGAGGCCAAGCTGCCCCACATCACAGCTCTCCCCTGGCTAGAAGTCTGAGCCATCATCAAGTGTTCATGGACCCCCTGGCAGCCAAGGATGATGTTTAGATGGCACAGCAGGAGAAGGAGAGTAGGGGACTGGGATAAGCCACCTCCAGATGCCCAGCTCCAGGGCCACCCTTGCCTGCCTTGGGATTACCGCTCTTTTTTATCCCAACAGTTGGGGAGCCTGTGGCTACTGCAGAGTTCCCTTGGGGGCCTTGCCTTCCTCACTGACCTGCAAAGCAGGGCAGAGGATTTCTCTAAAGCGACCCATCCCAAATTTCTCCTCCTGCCCTTCCCTTGCCTTCCCAACAGGCTTTCCAGCATGGCTTGCATTAGCCACATGTTCTTGTGGTTTCTTGTTTCAGGATTCTGTCTGCTCATTTCTCATCCTGGTTCTGTTTCTTCTCTCTGTGCTCTTGGAAGGACAGAATATAGGATCACCTCTGTGGATAAGATTATAAATGCTTCACTGTAGAATTGCCAATAATGGGCCTCTGCCAAATTTATATTCTAAAAATCCCCGAGCAGCAATTTAATTATAGTGTTTTGGATACAGCATCATAACAGCTGCACTCATTTGACGAGGATTCATTATGGTTTATGGTGAAAAACAATGGCAAATTAGCTCAGATGTGTTTTGGAATTTCCTCTTTGTTTGGTTTAGAATAGTCGCATTTTACTGAGCATGATTCCCAAGCCTATTTGATCTCACAGTCTGTGAGAAATTGAGAAAGTTCTGACAAAATTCTTAAAAGTCAGATATATGCACAGCTGTTACAGGAGAGCTATTGAGGATTTGCTTATCTGTGGTTAAAAGGGAATTACAGGAGAGATCATATTCACTATATTTTAAGGAATGTTCTAAGATTATTTTAAAAAGTTATGTGTGTGAAGCAAAATAAACACATTAAAAAAATCCACTTTTTTCAATCTTTTTGATGAAATTTTCCCAAACAGTGCATAATAGATCTCTGCTAGAAATTTAGTAGGGGTCCTCAAGAAACTCTCAGCCAGGTGAGGGCTGTAACTTCTGCATGGAATTTTTGTAATGAAAAAGCCTTTGTACAGACACAGTTATAACCTCACTTCTCTACCTCACTAGGTTATTTTGCTTCATTTATTAACACAGTTGTTTTTATTGACAAAAAAAAATAGTTTTTGGCCGTTTAACTACATAAAGAAAAAAGAAAGATTTTTTTTTCTTTCATTTTCTTTTCTCTTTCCTAAAATTCTGAAAGTTTGATTCAAGCTCAAGAGTCACGTCTTTACGTCTTTTAATGTTGCCCTATGGTAATCAAGAGAACACCCTACTCCAGATGTGGACACAAGTGGAGCAGGTGCTGTATCCCCTTCTAATGCACAGTTAAGGATGAGACCTGCTTCTCCCCATTTAGTATATTACTCTTAAGTTCATTCAATCCCTTTCCTTTCCACCTTGCTCTGTACAAATTTTGTCTTCATTCTACACCAAAATCAGAGTACATCTGACTTCTCACTGATTCACTTCAACTTGCTAGACATCCAGAACAACGTAAGTGTAATAAAGGAATAACTATTCTCTTACTACACTAGGTTGTTTTTTTTACCAATCTTGAAAGCTGACACAGCTCAGGGCAGCTTTGGACGGGGGACAAATCTACAGGAGGCAAAAAGCGGAGTGCTTTACTCAGTAACCAGCCATTGGCTTGGCTGCAGGGCAACTAACTGTATTTGGGCATCCTATTTTGGGTGCCTGTACGTTAAGCACCTCATGCAGGAGTGAGTCTGTGCAGTCAGGGAAACTGGGTGTGCCTAAAGAGCTCCATCTGGTTTGCTGAGATGCAGTAGGTTGACAGGCCCCCACCTTGCACCTCTCCTTCACCAGTAAATATTCGGTAAGTAAGAACACTTCAAAAATCCAATAGTATTTCCTGAAGTAATTTGGGATTCTGTTGGTGTGCCCCAGGAGCCCAGAATGTGTTCTGTATTGTAAGTACAATATAGAGAAAAAGTAGCAACCAGATGGAGTGTTTAAGACCACACAGGAGAATCTTCACTGACATTACCAAGCTCTTACTGCCTCACAGCACTAGAAATGACTTCCAAGAATACTGACCCTTGAAAAACAAGAGTGAAATTGTAAGAGAATGAAAAAAAAAAAAAAGACTTCAAAAGACTTCTGTTTTACCTGGCATACATACTTTAAAATGCCTTCCTATTGCTGAAGTGCTTAGTTACACTCCAGGGTTTCTGACAGGCCTTCCCTATGAATTTTTTCAAAGAAATAATGACTCGGGGAGAGCAGCCCTGATGCACAGACAGCTTCCAAGATCGGATATTTACCTGACCCCACAGACCTCCTCAGGAAGGAAACGAACTCCTCCAAGGAAAACACATGACAACAGATTCATAGTCTGCACCACAAACAGTGGTTATTCAATGAGAAAATTCCTGTCTTGTGCTCAGGCTGAATGGGGGTTCTTGCCACACTCAGACTATGTCTGAAAAAACACGCAAAATAAGCATCCGCATTTTTTCTTTTTTCTTCTCTTCTCTTTTCTCTTTTTTGTTCTCTTTTTTTTTTTTTTTTCTTGCTAGAAGTGACAATAACATTGCACACTGTAAAACAGTCGTTAGAAAATAAGCTCTGCCATGCTAGAATCTGTATCTTATGATGATCATTTACCTTCAGCCAGATAATTCATTTGTAGCCATATACCACTAACACCATTGCAAACAAGAGCGCAGCAATGGTAACAGCAGAGTTTGCTAATTTGTTCACAATTGTTTTGATACTGTGCTCATTAAAATCTAAAGTCTTTATTGATTTTAACTGTGCTGGAATTAATCAATACGGAATTTAATGGAAGATTTTGAGATTTTTTTTTGCTTTTTTTTTTTTCTAACACATAGCTTTCAAGTGAGAATGCGCAAGCTCATATAGATAAAGAACCCATTTAAGCCTGCTCAAAATTCAGATTGCAGTTAAGTATTATTCATGTATTCAAAAATGTTTGATTAACTTATCACTCACAAATTCTTCCCTTTCTCCTTTAAAACAACTCCTTAAAGAACCACACTACAATATAAATCCAGGGGCAGTATTATTTACAGTCATTCACTACTATTCAGACAAAGAATTTCAATTTTTTACAGTTGTGGGTGTTGGGATAGAAAAGCTGGAGTACAGGTCTACCCACTTGGGAAGGACTAATTCAGCACAGGGAAAGACAAGGTAAAAAACACTCTAATTGGATCTGAGTCGAAAAAGTCACCTTTTATTCTTCCACCTTTATCATGAGAAAAGCTCAGAAGAGTGTGAAAACACTGTTGTATAATGCCCCTCACCCTCCAGCAGAGCTGCAGCAGATTTTTTATGTTGAAGGTATAATCAAACGCAGTGGAGAGAAAAAAAAAGTCTGCCCTTACTTAAGCACATGAAAGAACAAATTGCATCATCATGGAGGTTCACTCAAAGTTTGCATAACTTTGCCAGGCATCTTGAGGGGGGTGCTTTGGCTCCCCTATAGCTCAAGGGGCCAAAAAAGGCCCTCGAGGTAGGGGTCCCCTCACCCAGCAGGGTTTTCAGTAGGTAGACTGATTTTAACCCTCAGTGCTGGTCTTCCAGCAGCAGCATTTAACCACGGAAGGCACCTGCAACCGCCCCATGCCGAGGTGAAGAATCCTCTCCTCAGCAGAGCAGAGTAGGCTGAGTGTTGGCATGGCCATCCTAGGATCAGCCCATTGCCACCCCATGTGCATATAGCGCCCAGCAAAGCCTCAGCTAGGGACTTTCCATCACCAGCATTCACTTCTGCCAGGCTTCCACATATCTGCATGTACATTCTTCCCCTTCTCTATTTTGCAGAATACCTGTAGGTCTGTTATGTTATGCTGGAAAAGACACTAAATACATCTAAGTTTGGTTTGACTAATTTTAAATTTTATTTAAATGATGAGGTCAGTCAAACACTATTTTGATTATTTTTAATAGAATCTTCAGTTATTCCTTTCAAGGAATTTCCCACATGTAAAGCCCAGATTCTTTGGGCCAAAAATATAATATTTTAATATGCCTATTTAGATGGACTGTCATCAGTCACACATCAGTGTGTTTTATCACCTTTAAATAGCTTATTAATCAGATAGATATTTCTCAGATTCAGTGTGAAGTGAGTTACATCTGTCTCCATATGCAGCTGGATTAATCCAGACATAAATTTTGCACAAAATGTCATTAGCCACAGCCTAATAAATCTGTTTAATGCTGTTGGCACATAAGGCACATATGTTGTAAACAGCTGCCTGTCTTTAATCTGTATTAAAGTTTGACTTGATCACAGTAAATAACAGAGCTCATCACTACCTGCCAACAAAGATTTTGCAGCTTGTTTGGAGCAGAGCAAGTTAGTATTTATATTTGGAGACAAATCTGGAAGCCCAATACCTTTAAAGCATGTATTTCAAGGTGTATTTGAATTACAGGTGGATTTACAGTGAGCAGTACAGACGAACACATAGGTGGCCCATGGTTTTAGACATAGCCCTGAATGGTTATGTTAACAGCTCCAGCTGGGCTGTGATCCAAGAGCTGCCTCTCATCTCCCTCCCTTCTCTTCACTCGTCTAACAGCAGATTGCTGCTCCCGTCTTCATCTGTACGGATATTAACGGTGATGAATTATCACCCACAACTGGGAAGTGTACAGTAAGTAATGGTGTAAGAAATGATTAGTGCTGTATGACACTAGGAACTGATGGTGTTGAAAAGGCCCCTTTGTATTTCTAAGAATGTTCAGGAGAGATAATATGTTTCATTATTATGTATTATGATTTATTGAGCTGCTGCATATGTCATATAAAAGATATTCCTTCTTTGTACCAGCTTTTTATTTATTTATTTATTTTAGAATATCTGTGGAAAAATGTAAAAATCCTAATTTCACTTAAAATAATGGCTGCTATGCTTATGTCACAGATGAGAAAATCCTGTAGACCAAAGCTAGAATTTAATTATTTCAGAATATTTCATTTTTCATTATTTCTTCTTTTCAAATTTGAAGAGAGCAATTTTTAAATAAAGTGCATTCTGGATATTTATACTGACATGCTAGCCTAAGTTTGGGCACCAGAATTATGTAATGGAAATATATCAATTTTTTTTCATTAGACTGGCATATAAGACAAGGTGTGCAGAGCCAAGGGTGCCAGTGAGACTAATTCTTCTAAATGAAGTGCACAAGAATCCAGGCCTTTCAGCAAAGTGAAAAGGGGAGTGAAGCTACTATACATTCATAACAAGATCATTACAAGAAATCAAATGGTGGTGTCTCTGTTGACTTATGGGGCTAGCCAATATTCACTAAAAAAATTAAAAATTATTCTTACCCTTTGAATGAAGCCAGCCACATTGCTGTGACCATATGAAGTTTCTACTTACATGTTATACTTGTTTTTGCGTTTTAAGTTCAGTTGAATGATTGTTCCTAGGAGTGGGGATTCCTTCTCCTCATGTATTCGTATATGACATTTTACTATGAGATTTCGTTTTGAATGAAGTAGCTTTGAACATGCATTCATAAAAATATATAGGCTGCCCTAATATTTTGAAGTGCAGCTGCATTAGCTAAGGGTGGGAAATATTTCTACAGAACCATCCTCATGATTATGGGCCTCCTTGTCTCTTTTCCAGTTCTCCACTCTCAGAATCTCAAGGAACTCCTTCGGAGGAAACAAGGCAGAAGAAACACCAAACAGCTTTTTGCAGGCCATAAAGAGTTTTCTAAAATTTGCAATGTGAGTCTAGCGATGCAAGGTCTCACATCCCGGCAACTGGGGCCAAGAAAACAGAAAGTGGGTCTATAAACTGTGATGGTGAGAGACAACGCAGAGCTCCAGTCCCTCAAGCGTTTTTGTCCAAGGCATTAAGGAATACCTGCACGCCCTCTCTTTCCCCAGCTATAAACCGGGATACTGCACAGGGCCCACACCATGCATAAGGGAGGAGCTAAGAAAACAAGCAATACCTCTGTCCTAGCCGGCAGAAATTAAAAAAGGCCTCCTTGAAAAGCAATCCTTCTAGCACCATAAGGCACAGCATCAGAAAAGCCCATGACTTATTTATTTGCTGCCCAACATGTACTCAGCATTTTACTGACTCGTGTGGAGACAGCGTGCTTGCTGTGCAGTATTTGTGCTATCTCAACAAACAAGGAGAGGAAAACGAGGGGGAAGAGAAAAGAAGGCAGGAGAGAGAAAGAAGAAATAAGCAGGCAGAAGAATAATTAGAATAAAACTTAAGGTGTTTAAGGGTTGTTTAAGTAAGCATGGACATAGGTCCAGCAACAAATAACTCAATACAGTCACCATATGAACAAATAATCTCCTTTTCCACTCCCTTTGCTCCTTCATTTCTCACTGACTTGAGAGAACCAGATAAACAGAGTAAGAAGAGAGGTGAAAGCTGTGACTACCCCAGCAAAGTGTACGGGGCAGCTCTCGTTTCTACACTCACCCCACATCCCCTCCCAGGGGCCACAGCCTATCCCCCAGACCCATGGAAGGAACGGTGTCCTGCCAGGAGGGTCTGGCTGGAGGATAGTTTGGGGAAGAGGTACAGAAAGATGGGCGAAAGAGAGAAATTTACAACACGTGGATCTCTCATCCATCCTGCAGCTCAGGTTAGGATGTCAACATTTTGAATATCACAGGTACTCTAACAACCCAGCTCAATTTTGCGCACTGCAGCCTTCTGGGGAAGTCCCCTCACCACAGACTGCCCGGTGCCCGGGCTTTCCGATTCAGGCACCATGTCCGAATGCTACAAACCCCTGTTCATAGGTTCGCAGTCTGATGATGCACACAGGGTGCTAGGAAGTACACATTTTCCTGGAAAAAGATGGTCACAGGAAATCAAACTCACTGCGTATTTGCGTTTTAAGATTGGAAAATATTAACCATATATAATAGGCTATGGAAATTGTTTAACATAAAGTGAAGGACTAAAACGTTTTAATCATATTCCTATAATTGTATGTCATTATAGGGCAGAGTTGAAGTAATTTGGATAGCTCTTCATGGAGTAATTTAACACGCTAAATTAAAGCCTCAGAGACATCTGAATACTGAATGTTTTGCAGTGCTTTTCTCAGAGATATTTACATTCAGAGGTATTTATTTATTCCATTAAACCATACTCCTAACCAACTTCACCTTAAAATAATAACCTTTCTAAAAATATATTTGTCATCACACTCTTTTAAATCAACGTTAAAATAGGGTCAAACCTTAGCATTAGTACAGAATACATACACATAACACATATATACATATTCTTACACATGCATAAGACACCTCAAAATCACCAAATACTATCAGCTGTGACCTACTGTCCATGGCAATCAGGCATATCCTTTAGCCATGTTACCCCAAATAGCTTTCTAATTCCCCAGGAAGGCATTAAAACAAGTAATTTCCTCATTCTGTCAAGTGCAAGAAAAGCCATTATTATTCTAAAATCTATAAATATTTGACCTTTGAAAGGCCATTATATTTGTAACCTTTCTTGTTATCAATCCTATTTTTGTTACTTTGTTAAGCTGACTACTTTTCCTATACCACAAGTCAATCTGTAACCATTTTAAAGTTACTTATTTGTCATTAACCTTACCTCTTTGGTTTCTATCTGCATTGCTTTATGGTTTATTGCCTAAATTCAAATTCTCATTTTGAGGAAGTTGTTGATTTCTTTATTCTTTCACCAGCTCACAACCATTTTATTATTCAAAAAGAAACATATAGCAATTAAGAGACATTACAAGAGGCAAGTTCAGAGCCAGAATGAGGTCTTGAGGCCCGCTATCTAAACAGTTCAGAGTAGATACTGAGAAAGTATTAAAATACCTGTTATCCAGCATGACAATTTGAAATAAATATGCAAGAAATTAAGAACTATACAAACAGAATTTTTAAAATTCTTTTGAATTGCTAAAGTTATAAAAGTATTGAAAACTTATGGTTAATATAATTTAGGGGATCTTCTGCACATTGAATAAAAGCAATCTCACAGAGCCTTTTCTATAGTTATTACTGAGCTCATAGTCTGCAGTCATGAACATAAGCTAACTAGGTTAACAAATCCTAAAATTTACCAAAAGAGGATTATCATTGACATTGTATATAATTCATCCAATCTCCACCAAAGAGCTATAAGATGAAAGAAACAGCCACCTGAGATAACATTAGAATAAAGACGGCATGTTCTAAAGTCTCTGAACAGTTATATATTGTCATAATAAATTGTTATCTAATTCAAGCTGAAATTGAAAACTTTTGTAGTAAAATAATCCTTTTCTACATCTATGCTCTTCTACCAAAGAATTTAATATTTGAGGCAGGAGGGAGAGTTGTAAATAGCAAGAAAGAGACAGTCAATTATATTTCTGCATATATTTCTGGATTAATTAATATCAGATAATATTCCTTAATAGATGTGACTACTCATGATTTTCATTTTATTAAAAGAAAATAGAACATATAATTGTATTTCAAGCAATATCTAACCTAATAAGAACCTTGCAGAATTTTCACAAGCATATTCAGAGCAGATAATTTGTATATTTAGTAAAATTCATTCAATCTTTTTGATCCTACTTTGAAAGAGTATTCAGTGAGGAGGAAAGACCAACCACCACGAATCCCACATTTTGTCAGGTTGTATATAGTGGTTTAACTATCTGTTAAACCTGCATAACTGGAAATATAGAAGGTAAATGTCTATACTTTAAGTGTTACTATTACATATCATGCAAGGAAATGCGCTACTTGTCTAAATGTTTAATACCACATTTTAGGCTGACTGATATACTATGTCTTTACAAATAATTCTGATTATGTTTTAGAAAATAGCTTCTATTAAACTTACTAAAGTTAGTAAAAAGTTAAAGACATACAGAGAAACTACAAACATAGGTAAAAAATGAAAAAAATGCAACATCATGAAGTTGCAATTAAAAATTGATATCAAGGAAAATAATTCATGTGTTGTTAATAATCAAATCTAGGTGATCAGTGTGCATACTATATTTATATATAAGTCCATAAACTGACACTTCTGGATTTTCAATCTAATTATTTGTACAAATATGGGTCTACAAGATTCTGATGGTAACACAAGATACCAACTAATGACCAAGCTGTCACTACAAAAGCCTGCAAAAAAAAAAATGGAAAAAGCTAACACACACCTTGTTAGGAACTCTACAAAGACTTTAAATATAAAAAGCTTTTAACTCATAATAAATGAAACCGCAGACATATTTTCATGCTCTTTTTGTAAAAGCTGTGAAGTTACCTTTAAATGGTAAAAGTAGTTTTATAAATTTTATAAATTGAAGGCAATGCTCCCCTGAGTGTAAAACGTTTATACTTGCATCTCAACAACAACAACAAAGAAGTAGTAGTAGTAATGCCAATTTGAATTGGCATGTTGTAGGAAACCGAATCCTTGCATCCTGCTGCAACACCGTGTCAGATTTCTGTAAGCTTAGGAATTATACTAAAACCCAGCCCATACAAACAAGAGGCTCCCTTTTGTTGCTGAAATTCCTGAATGCCATTCCCAGAACTGATGTGCCTTCACAAACCTGACTAACACACGTCAGCACTAATAAGATTCAAACAAAAACATGGAGGGCCACCACTAACCTAGATAAGAGCGAAATTGTTCCAAAATGACCTTTTGGCAATTTGTAAATATTAGTGGCCATATTCTCTGTAAATGTGAAGGAGAGTAAAACCATTGGTTTCAATGAAGTTATGCTGGCTTTACACCACTTGAAAATATGGTTTACTGTGTATATCCTCCTCTTTTGTTAGAGTTTTCCACAGCTTTTTTGTTAATATTAAATGAGCATTATCCTTCTATCCACACCTGCTAACTTCTCACAAAATTACTGTTTTGCAATTTAAAATATCTGATCTTTTTATCATTACCTTATCATTTTCTTGTTTATATTTACAGGAAAATAATTTTTTTGAATTTTATTTGAAAAAATGAATGTACATTATGATCATGTTTTTCGTTTAATTGCAATGAGACAAAAAGCGACAGATAAATAAGAAAAGTAACTAGCAATTAGCCATAAACATTTTCTTTACAGTAATATGATAGAATAAACACAGGCTTTGTACCTTCCTTTTGTAAAACACGTTGTTTATATAGTTAAAAGGGATTTTAGTTTACACCAGAATTTTGACCACTACCTTGTATTAATTTTGGTAAAGCATATTACCAGAATATTTCCTGTTCTCTTTTTTGCTGGTGGTTTATGGTTTTTCTGTTTTTAACATGCACGTATCTGTGACCTACTTAAAACAGCTCCACCTACAAGTACTAAAATAACGTTAAGTGCGAAGGTTTGTCATGTGATCCTGTAACTAACAAGAAAGGGCTGTTCCTGGAGGAAGCCAAGTACCTTCAATCCACTCACCGCCAGTAAAAACGCAGAAGCAGCACCTCCGAAGGCTGGAGCCAGAGTTGCCAAAGGAAAACACTTTCTCATTTCCCAATGCCCACAACTGCTATTACACTGACTGTTAAACACACTTCAGCATAGACGCCTCTGTTGGATGGGCACACAGAACTCCCAATTAAAAGGCTTCATTTTTGCCACAAAAGGAGATAGATTATAATGGCATCTTTTGTCCAATGCCTAATGAAGGGTGAGATATTGTTCAAATAATTAGTAACACTGCTGGGAGATAATGCAAGTAATTAGCATGGCTTGATACCCAGAGCTACACCAGTTGTTGCTGTTAGCGTGAACAATGTGTTGATTTAAAAAGAAAATCACAATAAAAGAAAATGTCACTAGAGGAGTTTTTGAGTTGTTTTTTAAAGATACAATTAACTACTCATTAATGAATGAGTCCACTATACTTTTGTCTACTGCATGTTAATTTTTTTTGGAAACTGTTTTGAAAAGATTTGCGTAACTCAACATCAAATAAACAAACACGTATTTTAATAATCCACTGCAGCAATATAGCAAGGAACAACCTTTTTTTTTGTTTTTCCCCGCCATGGGGAATTTCCTTATCCATCTGAATACTGAATTTACCAAGGACATCTACACATTATTTGTATCTTAACAAAGACTATCTGCAAACAGGAACCAAGATCTATGTTGTCAGGCAGCCAGTGACTCGAGACAATATTATCATTTATGAAGAAGAAAATCTACATATGAAAATGGAAGTGAATTTCCTGTTTCCTTCTCAGATACTAAATACTATTGCAAATAGACACCACTCCTTTACTGTTAAATAATCATACCAATGCACTGAGCTGAAAATCTCACTCTTAGATATATAGAACTTCTGAGATATCAAGTGCAGGACCGAATGGAAGGACTTAGTTTTCAAATTATCTTCTTATGAACAGAGAATGGACTGTCCATCTGTACAGAAGTGATGACTAGTTTAGTATTCCTGGACTCCCGGGATAAATGTGTCATGACTTGTGACGTAACTGGCATGACTAATGTCATGGCCGGGATTAGCAAAGCACAACGGGCTGCCTCACGACAAAGAGGATAGTAACTAGATTGCATGTAGGCAGGTAATTAGCTGAACAAACCACTTCTAGGCAGCTTGGGTCCAAAGGAAATCGAGGTCTCAAAAAAGGCTGAACAGGTATTGCAGATAAGAACTGTCACTGCAAGGCCACAGTCATTTGACCCAGCTCTACCCCAACCACTCAATTAGTATTGGAATAGATCTTAAAGAAGAATGGTGGAAAGCAAGTAAGTTTCTGGTTAAGTGAATTAAATTGGGTGGGTAACATCTAATGTAAATTTTGCTTACTCGTCTCGCATGCCCATTCAGGGTTGGCGTAGGTATTTTTGCACAGCAAAGCAATAGGTCACCCAAAAATATCCAGTTATTTTCCTCACTGTTTGCAACAATGTCGAAGTTCTCAAGAGAAGAAACATGCCTTTTAAATTCTCCTTTTGAGACTTGCCATGTCGAAGTACTTTGACAGACGCAAATATACTTATGTAGTATTTAAGCTTGTAGGTATTTCATGCTAAATAGTGCATTCCTACTGATATAAAAATATAAAATTCTGAAAAAAAATTCTCCAGTCACTTTTAGCTTACTTAGTAACTTCTGCTAAACATATAAACCTGTTGGTGTATTGAAAAACACAGTAAATGGATGCACTGTTTATAGTACATGTCCCACTTTATCAGGGACCAAACTCTTACCTTTTAAAAGAACAAATCTATTCAGCACAAACAGACAGTAAAAATAACTACTTTTAGTAAATAAGAAAGCCTTTAGGAGATCAGGGGAAGCTTATGGGTCTGGGTAAGGAAGTACCCTTCGCTTTTTGATGTTTGCACACGCACAGAGAGGCGCAGAAGGCCGGCAGCACGCGCATGCACGTTATACCTGCCCTCATATAAAGTTACCGTAGACATGACGATATTTTTATAGTAGCAATCTGCTAGCAAAATTAAACCTATTAACTCAGTTTCCTTTTACATCCATGCAATGTTGCCTGGAAAGGCCGGCAGAGCTCCGTATTTGTGCGCCCTCGCTGCCGTCTGCCTTTCCAGGATAGGCCCAAACGCACAGGCACAGGCACAGGCACAGAGGGGTTGGTTAGGTGCCCCGGGGCAGGGGAAGGGAGGCGGGGGGTGCTTTCCTTCCTTCCTCTCCTCTCCTCTGCAGCAGCATCTAGACCTGGCGGCTACAGGAACCGGGACTCAGACAGCTCACAGGCTCTCCTGCTTGGCTATCCCTGCCTCAGCTGGAGCTTTGGGATAATAAATAACGTCCGTCCTGGCAGCCGCCGTGCTGAAGGCGCTCGGCGGGGAGCACGGGCCACCAGGGCCGCGCGGTTACCCGATCGGAGAGGCGCCTTTTCACCGCGGAAGCGGTCACATAACCATGGGAATGCCGTGAGAAGCTGGGAAACAATTTCAGTCTTGTTCCCAGCTTCGTGCCTTTCCAGAGCTGGGGTGAGAGGCAGCACGGAGGAGCGGAGCCAGCGTGGAGTCTCCCTGGCCGGCAGGCAGCTGGCAGCCCTGCAGCCAGCCACGTATAAATGCCCCTGCTGTTAGCGGGGATGCAAAGGGCTTTTCACGGAGAGAGAGCAAAGGGATGGAAAATAACCGGCAGCGGAGCACACGCGAAGAGCGCCTGACATTTCAGTCAGCGCCCGGCTATGTGCAGTCAGCGCTGAAGTCTTGCTGCTGCCGTGAGCAGAGCATTAGGCGCACAAGCAGGTCGGCCTCAGCGGTAGCTGGGCGCTGGATGCTCCTTGTGATGGCTACAGAGAAATCAAAACACAGCTGAGGTATCTTCAAGGCAAAATTGGACCCCTTTACAACGGTGATAAACAAATGTAGGTGGAAATGCATGTCTGTATTTCACATGGACACGCACTACTTTACTACCCACTGCCCCAATGAGGAAACATGTCATGCAGCTCGAGGACACTTTGATTCCCAAACACATTTGGCTGGGCTACAAAGGCCGACAGGTAGCACTAACCTTTAGCTTGTCATAGCGCTCACTTAAAGCTGCCACCTGATGGTCACGGTGTCGTCCCACCAGCTTGCACAAGGCACAGATGAGCTGGTCATCGGTCACGCAGTACATGTTAACTTTCTCGTCCTCGTGCTCCAAACACATTAATCCTCTGATGTGTGAGTCCGGAATAGGCTCGATTAAGCGGTGGCCGGTGAAGGGCTTCTTGTTGGGGTGGGTGGCTTTCAAGCACTCCTCGCAGTAGGACACCTCGCAGGTCACGCAGGTTTTCACTGCCTCCTGCGCGGGGTCCTGGTCGCAGAACTGGCAGAGCACCTTCTCGCAGGACGACATGCTGTTGCCGTCGAACGCCCGCTCGCGGCGGGTCTCGCTGGGGGAGTTGGGCCCGCTCACCGACGCCTTCTGAAACCTGTCGATGATGTTCTGCAGGGTGACGTTGCGCTTGAGCCCGTCTAGACCGCGCTGGCTGAGGGTGATGACATAGCGGCAGGTCGGGCACTGGAAGGCGGTGATTGACTCCACCGACTCGTTGGTGGCGCAGTGAGAGACGAGGATGCGGTGCGCGCAGTTGAAGCAGAGGCTGTGAGCGCAAGGCAGCAGCAGCGGGTCTTCAAACAGCTCCAGACAGATAGGGCAGGTCAGCTCCGACTCCAGTGTTTCCATCTTCAGGCAAAGCTTTCCTGTGGCGTCAGCGAAATCCAGGGAAGCTGATCAGCTATCTGGAAACACACGTAAAATTCGATTAGGCGAGAGGCAACATGAGGGGTCAGCCGTGGGGGGTTGTCAACTTTCGCCTCCGCTCATGGGGCTATCAATCCACCACGCCGGGCGGGAGAGCAGCCTAAAGTTTTGAATCCGCATATGCACACATCAAGGTATTTAAAACTGTACTGCCTTTTTTTTTTTTCCTTTTCTCTTGCTCTTTTCTCTTAAGAATGCAAACCAAAAACTCTTTATTAAGCGCTCTATCTCTCCTGAGATTGAGGGAAACAGCAGATGTTTCTGGTAGCTCTGCATTATTAAAAAAGAAAATTACCACCTTCAAACAGCCTATTAGAGCAAAATCAGATTTTTCCTGCAGATGCTGCTTTTGGCTTCACTATTCTAAAACTTTTAAACTTCTGTTTTGAGCAGCAGCAATGTGAGGGTTAGTCCAGAGTATTAGAGCTAGTAACTGTAAATCTCCTATTGCTAATATAATGCAGATCTGTGTAAATATGTGTCTGAACATGAACGGGGAATAATGTTTCTAGACAAGCATGTGACTAGTATAGATATGTGTGGTATACTAGTATACTTATTTCTTTCACAAGCTTGTGTGTCTATTTATAGATACATACGTGCCCTGCACAAAAATATACTGCATGTGTTTGTTGCAAGATACATAGAGTGGGCGATTCACACGGGGTCCTAACTGAAATTCCTGGAGGAAGATTGATGAAGTAAATGATACAAATTTAGAGATCTCTCTAAATTTAGAGATTTCTCTCTAAATTTATATCATTTACTTCACCAATCTTCCTCTAGGCATTTCAATTTAGTCTTAATTTCCAATGATTGTAATCTATGATACAAGAGGAGCATCTGCAGAATAATTTAGTGAAAAGTGTATTTTGCTATTTGTGTTTTTTTTTTTTTTTCCTGCTTAAGGTATGTGCTTTTGTGTGAATACTCCCTATTGCTAAAAGTTAGGAACTACTATGGGCCTCAATCACCATGTTAACCACCTCAGGTGGATTAGGGACCAGTGACTTTCAGAGGGGACTCGGGGGATTTCCAGGGAAGCCCAGCAGTTTGGCTCTGTCAGAAACGGACCGAAACTTCATTTTGTTTCCTCTCCTGCATTCAGTGTAGCAGAGAGTGGTTTTGAAAGAGTCGCTCCCTGCCTAAGCTGCCATCACGGGCCTGGCGCTGCCGCGAGCGGACGGCTCAGTGAAGCAGAAGCAGCAGCTCTGCTCCGCGCTCACGGAGCTGCACCCCTTCACAGCGCGATCCGTTTAAGCTTTGTTGCTCATAACTGGGGACAGCTTCAGATGGCACAGCTGCACGGTCTTCACACTGTAAAGTCATTGTTCGGCTGTGTGAACTCCTGCCTCCTTCCCTTGCCAGGAGACAAGAGGGAGCAACAAGAATCCCCGCAAACACATCTTGGTTCATTAGGGGCGAGGAGAGCTCGGAGCTCATTAGCAGCCTTGGGAACCACGCGCTCCTGAGCCATCCGTGCTCCGCGACAATTAGAGGGCGGACTGCAGGGACATGGAGAGGGACAGGGAAGCAAGCTATAACCCCAGCGTGAACTATGGCAAAATGCAATAGTTCAGAAAACAGAGGCAAGGTGCAGGTGGCCCCACAATATTTAGCCCCTCTTGCTCCGTGGGAAGAGCAGCAAGGCGTCTATTCCGCCCTGTTCTCAGAGACTAGGACACCTTGCCCCTTCGCACTAACACTTCCTTCTATGCTGCCAAATCCGGACATTGAAAAAAGGCACTGACCCTATCACAAACTTCACTTTGCTCTATGTTACTGCTGATCTTACCCAAAATAAAGCTCAGTTTGCCAATGACTAGTTCATTTATAGCTATCCTTCAGTTGCCGTAATTGCATGGCGCATATGGTCAAAATTAAAGACCTGGCAGTTTGATAGAAGCAGGAAGATAACTCCCCTTCTCTCTCTTCAGCCATAGCCACACAGCACAGAAAAGATGAAAGCATTTTCTACAAATGAGGAACAGTTTATCTTTCCTCCTCTTCAATGTCTGTATCACAGAAGTCCCAGAAGATCAAAATCTCACTCATGTTGTTTGAACGCATTCCACACCACAACCGTATACCTCATCATCCACTTATCCTGCAGTGGGAACGCTGCACTGGAAATGGAGAAGGGGATTTGGGATTGGCAGGAGACAACATTTTCAAAAGGCAGACGAATAATTGCTCATCTCTTGGCATGCCAGGGAAAACCTGCTGGCCTTTGGGGTTTATTTCATGTAACAGTTTGGCCAGTGGGGCTTTCCTCTGTGCTATCCTTTCCCTATAAAATCTGTCCTGTTCCTTCATGCGCCAGAAGGTTTATTTCATTCAATTTCCTTCTTAAAGCACTTTTTGCTTTTTCATAACCAAAGGCTTCTTTTTCTGATACTCAGTGAAAAGGGAGGCAAACCAGCAGAAAAATATCTGCATCAGTGACTCCTAGAAAGACGTCTGAATCACTGTCATGGTTCTGCATAAACACCACTATCTTCATCGAGAACTGTTTCTTATCTGTGTGATCTGAATGAGCAGCAACTTACTCCTGGCTCTAGTGCTATCCAGTATGAGCAAGGGTGCCAAAATCTGATCTTAGAGAGTAAACTTCTTGGAATAAGAGAATAACTTCCAATATAATCAAAGCTGAGCATACTGGTAGAAATCAATAAAAGACATTTCTCCATTTTCTTTTGCAGTTGCCAGTAAGTCAAAATACACTGCAGAAGAAAGAAAACTTTAAGAGGCATTGGAAAGGGGCTGCATTTTCTGAGCAATATAATGGTTACTCTTTTATTGACTGTACTGCTTTTTGTATGCTGGTGCCGTAAGCACATGGTATGTTGCTGACCCAGCTACAAAATCTTCCGAACTCACTAGTCCTTGCCTTAAAGTTTTGTGTTAGTAATTCATTTTGCTGAGAATGGTAGAGAATCTGTAACTACAATAAACTGGAAGATTTAGCAGAAACTCTATACGCACGCAATGTGTGCATATACACATTGTTGTATACCATATTCAACACACTCCATAAAATCAAAAAGTCACATAGCCAGCCTCCAGACACAGCAAGAACAAAAGGAACTTAAAGTATATAATTTCATATTTGCAAAAATATAGAATTACTGGTAGAAATTTATACTATAACCAAAAATGGTGTTCAAATGTGAATATTTTACTCACAAGAATTAATTTTAAGGACATCAAAGAAAAAGTGATTGCCAAAAGACAAATGTTATTTAAAAATGGAAAAGATATTTCAGTACCTTTGGAAGTTTTAAATCTCCGTAGCACATACAATTAGTTGTGTATTATAGAGGAAACAATGCAATAAATGAAATCTTCATCCCCATATAGTCAAGAAAAGACTTCTACTAACCCAGTGGGATCTTTTTGTCTATTTTTATTTTACTTTTTAGGTATTATTAATGCCTTCATCTGCTTAGAAGTTTGCCTAAAGATCTTTAGTAGTACAGAAACATGAGAAATGAGAAATAAAACTGAACCAGATAGATTTTAATATGTCAAGCGCCAATAGATCACAATGACAGAGGGTTTCTTAATGACATCCTAATAATCAAAGCCCCAGAAAATCCTAGTAATCAGAGCCCCAGAATTAGGATCCCTAAGAAGCACATAAGATGTGCAATTCATCATTTTTAAGATACTTTTATTTATTTTTGATGATTTGGTGGCCCTGAAATCAGTTCATGGCTGACTGTGGACTTACTTACACTTTAAATAGAGAAGGCAGTACAGAGAGGTAACCTCATAATAATCAAAAAAAAAAAAAAGAGGCAGGGAGAGGTGTCAATGATCCAGCAGTGTAAGCAGCTCCTCATAGGAAGCAGCCCAGCTCCATACGTTGAAGAGAACTTGCCTTTAAAAAGATTCTTTAAAGTACACACTGCTTTGTGAAGCTATTCTTATAGAAAAGTACCCATAAATAGCTCCTGCACATGGCTTAGCACTCCTTCTGCACCCACAGGACAGCCAGAAAATTTCAATTAACATTGGAAACAATTATTTTGCAACCTGCTTGGAAAGAAGACCAACATCCAGCAGTAAGAATTCTCCCCATGCATACAGGAAGAATAAATCTATTCGAATAAAGTGAGTAGACAAAGATTTTAGTGCGTCATATATTGCCTCCTGCTCAAGTTGTATCCTGTCCTTTCCCTGCCCAGATACCCTTATAATCTTTCAGGAAAGGCAAAAGGAAAGTCTACGAGGAGTGAGTGAAAAAGCTGAAGAGGATGTCCTACTAGGCTCTACTTTCCATCGTTATCAGGTCTGTCTGAACCGACCAAAGAAACAGAACCGTATGCTGCTCTGCAAATTTCAGGCATCAGTAACAAACAGGGCAAAAGAGCTAGACTTCTGCCATGTTCCAAAATTCTTTGAAGTGTTATCTATCTATCTCACTGACAAGATTGCAGCTTGTCATGTTTTGGTGAATTAGGGCCAAAAGATACCCAAACAGGTCCTAGCAGAATTTCTTTTCCCCCCAGCAACATTCTCTAACAATTTGCTGCCTTCATGCTGCTACTGAATGACTACCATAGTAAGACTATTTCAGCCCTGGTCCTACAAATATGTATATGTGTGCATGGAATCATCTGGGAATGTTTGTAAAAGCACACAAGAATACAGACTAAATTAACATAAAACACCTGCAGATGAAACGTGCTTTTCTGGAAAACACTTTCTGACTTTTTCAGCTAGACAGTCAAATTTATTAAACTGCCATTATAATAAAAAATTCTAAGTATGAGAGATAATAAAATAAGTTATGTGGGTATGCAAGAATATGTGCATATATGTATCCTAGATGGATAGTAAAGAAGAATTACAGCTAATGTTAACAGGAATGTATACTGTTCCTGAGTAAACTATGGCAAGTGCTTAAACAGGCTGGTAGTATAATATTCAGTTGTAGTTTCCGAAGTGGCAGCATTTTTCTGTAAGTGCACTATAAAAGAAAAA
This sequence comes from Crypturellus undulatus, assembly GCA_013389825.1. Taxonomy (NCBI): domain Eukaryota; kingdom Metazoa; phylum Chordata; class Aves; order Tinamiformes; family Tinamidae; genus Crypturellus; species Crypturellus undulatus. The sequence continues at coordinate 458,358 of VWPW01026040.1, read as the reverse complement.
TTTTAAATTTATGTTCTTGTCATAAAAGCTGGTATGGGCAATGAAGAAACACTTGCAATTCTGCCATTTCTATTGCTATTTTCTATCCACCTCTAGGACATACAGAAAATTGTCTTGGGAACAATTGTTCCTTACAACAAGTGAATCTGATTGTTTCCCTTCACATCCAATACACATTACAGCTTTGACTAAGTTAATGGTGTGTCTCGTTGATAGTTTGTGTGAACTCCATCCTAATTTTTGTCTTCTACTGCACAGGCACTGAAATCTCTGTGTTACTAGTGATGCTAGTAATCATGAATAGCGCAGCTAGTGAGACAATCCAACATAGTTGCATAAGTAGTGCAGGGAAATAATAATTTCTGTAACTAATCCAGAGGGAACTGATAATCAAAATTCAGAATATTTTCTTTAAAAATGTTTAATGAAAACTTTGATAACACTAAAGAAATCAAACTGCACACATCTCGAACCAACCAAATACATCTTTCCACTGTTTTTATTATATCAGTGCAAATTAATAAATATTCAAAGGATAGAACCTGTTCATCAGCTTCCAATATGCAAAAACAAATATTTAATGTGAAAGAAAATTACTAATTCATCATTTTCTTACATTTTCACTGTCCGATGGATTAGTTGCCTTGTCTACAGGCAACTATCCAGTCTACATACAATGTGTACATGGTGTTGAAATAGATGTTTATAACATTTAAAGGATATTAATCTAAGGATATTAATCTATTAAGCACATCTACCACACTATAGTGATACAAAACCTTGAGAGCATCCTTCTCTGGCTAAACTGCATGCTAGCAGTAGAATGTATTTTCAAAAAGGTAAATCCTGCATGCTATTCAGAGAGACAAGAACATCTTGCAAAATTAAGGTCTTTGACACAACATCACATATTTCTTCTCAGGGGAGCTAAAACAATAACTGAGCCAAAAATGGTAACAGGCAAGCAAGGAAAAAAAATCAAAACTGGCTATGTCCTTCCAAATCCCAAAGCAATCAATAAATAGCTGGTTTAATGCTATCTATAATATTACAGTAGATATAATATTATACACATGTGCATAAATCTATACTAATATGCATGTGGAATGCTTTTTGACCTTTATTTTTGATATCCATGCAACTCCTATAGCTTTACATTCTTTAGATACAAGATTTAATATTTCCTCGAAATGCTTTGGGGGAATGAAAATAAAGGCTCATTTAATCTTCAGCATATGTGAAACTGCATAGGTCTACTGGCATTACCGGAGACCTCCTAACAATTTAAAAAGCTCTTCTCCAACGTCATACTCTTTATTTGAGAAATTGGCATTTATTCTATCGTCTATCCCATCTACACAAATGTAGGGGAGGTGGGTCCACATTTTGGTGTGGATTTTGGTAGTATGGGAAACTATGGCAGCCTCAAGGTGTCTCATGGGAATTTCACCAGTGGGGACAAATCACATTTTACCCCGAGCAGTTCTTTCCTTTCCTAGATCTAGGATGCAGGAAAAGGAAGGTAACAGGAGTTCACCCAAGTAGTAAACACCAAACATCACTCTTGTATGGCTTGGGTTGCACAAAAACACTGGAAGTCTCTGTCCTCTCCCCAACAGAGAATTTCACTTGTGTAAGTAACACCTTAGGTGATGCAGTACTCCCTGATTTTTAGTGCAGATGATACATCTGAAAAATAGAATTAGCCAGAAATAGTTCAGCACATTCCTTCTAATTACAGACTACAGAAACACTGGTATGCCATTTAGTGCAGCTTGGAAACACTGTAGCCCTGAAGCTATATTGCAAATTGTTAGGTAAGATTTTATGAAATCATTACATTCTCCTCCTAGAAAGTTGTGCTATAAATGCTTTCCCTGTGGCCAAGTAAAAGGGATCCTAACTACTATTTAAGTTCATAATCAGCACCTGCATCTAGATAATAACATTATGTTAGCAATTCTCAAGGAGGAACCCCAAGGCTTGTTTTCTTATCAAAGAGAACCTTTAAAATAGCAGCAAGAGATATCCCAAGAAATACAACACATATGAAGATATGACCTCATCTGACAAAAGGAGTTCTGAATTTAAACAAATTGAAAGTTAGCTTTATAAGGTGATCTTTAGGCTAAATGAAGCTCTTTGTGCTTTCAAGCTATCCATATTGATTTACAAGGTGCAGTGTTAGCATCTCACTGTCTTGCTTTCTGCTTCTCCTAAGTGATTGTTAAAATGCCCATAAAGAGTTTTTGTTACGTTGAAGGAGTAAACACACATTCTTGGAGTTATATTCTACCCATTTTAGTCACAAAGATTAGTAACTTTGCCATATGCTGATTACTAAATACATCCACTGTCTCACATCAAGAAGCTTATTCAAATTTATGCCTGCTGTACCCCGTACACTCATTTCAACTGCAGAAGATCAATGGTGTATTTAAAAATAAAGATTGTAATCAAATAATTAGAAGGGAAAATTAGCTGTGAACTGGGGGAGTTTGGAGGATAATGAACAAATTATATCTATGTTCTGAAGGTAATCTAATATTTTAGAGGACAGATCTAGTTAGAGACCCTCACTGCTGATGCAGTTCTGTCTCCTCCAGCCCAGGAATGGCATAAGGAAAACAGTCAGGGGCTGCTTCTCCATCTGGGGAGCAGAGCTATCACAGGAATCCCTGCCAGGCATTGGGGGCCTGCTCTGAGGGGAATCCTGCTGGTCCTGCTGCTGTCTCTGCGGCCACCCCACCTAGGAGCAGAGGGTTGCTGTTCTTCACTAGCATCACGAGTTTAAGAGTACTTTTTGGCCCTTATACATTAGAACAGAAAGCTGCAGAACAATCAGCAGCAGAACAAATATTATAAACCTATTATTTTTTCTCACTCTGTAGGTGTTCGTAACTGCAAAGGTTGGCATTCCTCTGAACTGGTCTTATAAGCTCACTTGGTATTCAATAGAAAGAAAACAGCATCCATAAGGGGGGATTCATTTTATTATTTTATATTTCTGCTTTATGATGAAGTGATCTCTGTTCCCTGGATGCTTTTATTTCATACCAAGTATGAAGGGAACTTAGAGTAAGACATTAAGACTACATCATCTAACAAGAAACTATTTCCAGCATTCTTGATCTTTAGAAAAGAAAATGGAATATTCACATAAGTATGTTCTTTTTTTAAAGAACATACTTATAAGCCACACAATCATTTATTTAGAAAAATGTTGCTCCCCAATTTTGCTCTTTTTTATTATAATTATTCTCTTCCAGTACACTGTTAACATATTCTCTGTTGTTAAAGATGTAAGAGGATGCACAGAAGATTGAACTGAGTTGAAGCAGAATGATCCTGACACAATCCATTTCTAGTAGACACAACAAGATTTTCTGAATTCTGATGGTCCTTGTCCCAAACACATATGAAAGGTGCATGGCAGTTCTTTGGGACCAGAGAGTACAGAGTCTGCACCAAACAGTACTAAGACCATCCTGCTTGTCACAACAAACACATATAAAAAAGGCTAAGTTAACTATTTTATTGAGGATAATGGGACAAAATGGTAACTTGCCTTCCTACAGTACAAATTCAGTAAACAGTTTCAGCACTCTTGCCCTTCCTGTTCATTTCACAACTACCTATCATCCTGTAGTCTCTACACTGGAAGGACAGCAGGCTTTGGAGGGGTAAGTCTCTCGCACCCACAATACAAAGAAGCATAGTAGAACTTTACTTATCCTCTCCTCAGGTCAATGTCAATCAACCCAAATAACCCAAAATGGGTAGAGGAAAATGTGCATGGGTAAAAAATCAGGACCCAGCACATAAATACGCCAAACAAAATGGCTAAATCAACTGTGAAGAAGAAAGAAATACTGAACTGTGTGTAGTGATTTACAAAGGCTGCCCTTCTGCCTCAGAACACTCCAGGGTTTGGCATCGCAACTCAGTCTCTCTTGAGAGGTACTACCCCTCGCTCAGAATAAGATGTAAAATCTTAATCTTTATTCCTTGTGAATAGAGCTGAATCCTAAGAAGGTGGCAAGTTTCCACTTAACCTCTTTTGAGCACTTTCCAGGTCATGCCAGCTAGTGTTTTTTTGCAAAGAATCAACAATGATTTATTGCTTGCCAGAGGCAAACACCCACATGCATTTTACTTCTTGAGAAAATATTTCTTAACAGAAACACACTTGTACCACACCAAGCACTGGTGATCTCAAGTATTTTCTTCTATGCATTCACATCATTTTGTGGATGTAATCTTTTTAAAACTCTTTAAAGGCCTAAGGCAAGCCAACCATTAACCATAGCCACACAATCTTGCTTCACAGGTTTTTAGTAACCACATTATGGCAAAACGTCATTGCTTCAAACTAAGAAGCAGCAGAGGGTTGCATTATATCAGTAAAATAAATTTCAGTTTAGAAACCAAATTGGTAAATAGTATTAATTCATTATAAATCCTACCAATGACCAGAGAGATGCTGTATGAGTTGAAATTAGGGAATCATACAACATCAATTTCTAATCTAGCTAGTGAAGTCATGAGAAGAAATGATCCAATTCACCTGTGTTTCACTTGATACAAAGTAAAAGAAAAAATGGGCAAAAGCCAGAAGCTCCAATACTAAATTTAAGATCACTCTATTGAATACAAATGTTGCTTTTTTGAGCTATGATTGTACAGTGGTTTTGTTAGTTAACCTCCTAGCTTTCTTCAGCCCTGAGTCTCAATGTAGTATTTTGCTTGATTGGCTCTTCTCCTACACTCACCAAATTCCTGCTCTGTGAAAAGGCCTGGTTGCATATCTGTATGAAAGAATGGAAAATGTATTTGCAGTTTCAGGCTATAGGAAAGTTAGGCTTTAAAAAAGGGAACAGGAAAAATACAATATACATATATATGCACAGAAGCATGCATATGCAAAGCATCCTCTAACTATTGGTGTCTGGGCTAGTTACTAGTTTATTTCATGTCCTCAAATGAATTGTCCTGAAAGTCTTTAGAACATCTCAAGAAGGAGTAGGAAAAAATAACCAAACCCAGCAATCACTTCTGAATAACTGTATCAATACTCCATTGGTCCTCTTAGTATAAGGTTCTCAATGTCATCCACAAAATAGTTTTTAAGATAGCCGGAAAAGAGAAAACAATAGCTTACTTGCATCCCTTTGAGGTATTACTCATCAACAACATATATGGTTTCACAGGTTATCTCAAAAAAAAAAAAATAGAATAAGTCATATGTTTCCTGACAGTACACAAGTCAATTTTTGGTAACAGAGCAGTGATCTTGAAAGAATTACTGATGTGCATCTGTAAAACCTCAAGCATCAAGCTCTTTTATCCAGGAGTTTGTAAAAAATCTACTTTAAAGCTTGACTGAATGTCAGCTTATCTTGTTCTCAGACAATTTTTCAGCTTGAAATACTGTACTGGGAAAATCATATTAGAAATTCTATACCTGTGGACTAAACATACTCTTGGTTCCCCAAAATGTGCCATTTTGTAAATAATGAACTTACATATAAAATAGCTGCAGTGAGCACATCATCAGTCTGAATATACTGGTGCCAAAAAGTGAATCCTCTGAAAAAATAGTCTCTAGGCCATCATTCTTAAACATGTTGTATTATTAGGTTATGCAACATCATCAGTTACAAATAAATGAAGAGCATTTGAAAGACTTTGCACAAGGAGTGTAGTGGGCGTTACAGAATTACTATATTTTCCCATTCTTCTGGAGTAAACATACATGTCTCCCCTCATCTGATATCTTTAAAACATATTTGTAATCTTCTAGATGTTTTTAACAGTAGAAGACGCTAGTGTCTCCTGTAGCTGTTTTACTAGTTTAATGACAACACAATAGAACACAAAATACTCGACTGAAAAACATCCCCCTTTTCCTGAGTTTTCAGAGAAGACAAGAAGACAGAAAAAGACAGAAGAGACTATTCATCGTGGAATTACCAACAATTACAGAACTGTGGAATTATGAGCCACAGGAAAACCTCCCCTCCTCTCTTACAATCATTAATCACATTGGAAAATCCCTTCCAAACTACTCGCCGTGGCGAGCCTGCCCACAGGCATGGGCTCCGGCCCCGGGACCGCAGCAGGTCGCATACCCACCGCTGGCTTCCGCCCCGCTCCTCGCGGCTGGGACATGGCTGCGGATGCGGGGAGCGCGCTGAGCCGCTCGCGGAGCTCCGGGAGCCCACGGGGGCCGGGTGGGAGCAGCTACGGGCCGTTCCGCAGCAGCGCTGACCGCGTCTCCGACTGTGGGACCGTCACCGCCGCCAAAGCACAACAGGAAAATCTCCCCGACAATTGCAGGAAAACCAGCTCCACCTAAGCACCTCCGCCAGGATCAGCTGCCTTTCTCACCGACCCGACTGCTTTCTCTCTCAACAGGAAGCCTAAACGGAGTGGAAAATAAACGAGAACGGGATCCTTGTGCAGAGCATCCCAACAATCCATGCGAAGACGGTTACCCATGGGCAAGGTGATGAGCTGCGCTGCCATGTAACCCTGATGAGCGCGAGTGCTGCCCCGGGGTAGTGAGGCTGCATGGAATGGTGAAGGGCAGTTCTCATGCCCACAAGGGGAGGCTGGCTTGAAATGGGAGCATTTCAGAACCCGTGGGGCTCCTCAAAGGGAGAATCCCGTAAGAAAAGGATGCTATAAACAAGCACTTCACTTATTTTTACTGTTTTCTCCTAATAATAATTAAAAACAAGAGCAAAACAAAGCAGTGAAAGCAAGATTGTGCTAGCAAGAGTCTGCCAAAAATGGGGACAGTCTGAAAGAGCTCAATATCTGAGAGAGAAAAAAGAATTCCTTTCTATAAACACCATGGAGACCCCATTTTCTGAAATATAGCAGATGAAACACGAGATGACAGCAGTTGTTTAATTTTTCCTTTTTGCTGAACTTGTATGCAAGCAACAAACTGCAAAAGAAAACTACAGATGGGGCAAATACTTCAGTAAAGTGCCCAAGAGGAATCCTGACTGAAGTCATACCAGACATTTGGTCTCCAACGAAGGTGTTAAAAATTCATGCAAAGTGGAAACAGCAGGAAAGAATTGCTTCCTTGTGTTCTCCGTTTTTCATGTTGCAACGCCTTTCTTTCATACAATGGTAACGCAGCAAAGTAAAGGGAAACATACCTCAGATGTTTTGAGCATAAGGATTCAAACCTTCACTGCCTTTGGCCTTTTCTCCATGGACATGTCTGCACTTTGTTCTCATTGAAACAATAAACAACTGGGTTGTGATTATTTAATTTCCTATTCATTTCATCTCCTTCAAACAACACACTGGAGATCTCACAAGTACACACTTTTTGTTAGGTTTTTACATTTATTTATTTATTTATCACGATGTCTATTAGCATTTGTGTGGAATGACAGCTTGTAACTGGAGAAATGAGTGTGCAGAAAGCAAGACAGATGTGCAGAGAGATTATGTTTACTCGAACTACTTTTGTGATATTAAATGTCCCTGGATAATATAGCCAATTCAAGTTATAATCAGCCCAGCAGCAGTTGTGGCACAAGTTCTGCCCAAAAGGATTTTGGATTCCCTAGTTCATACCCTGCTCTTGAGCTTTTAGCAAACACACAGCTTCCTTGCATTGCCCCTCAAGCCATGATGGCTCACGCACATCCGGACACGTGTGCGAACAGCCAGCACGAAGAGCAGTATCACCTGCAAATGCTGCTATGCTGGTCTGTTTGACCACGTTGTGGTGGCTTTAAAAAAGTGATCCAAACAGTTTCAATTACCTTAGTTCTGTTATTACATTTGCTATGATTCTTGAAATGTGTGCTGCTTCAGTTTGAGGATACCATTGCATAGCTTTCAGCAAACACCAGAAGCCTTCAAAACTAATCTGTATGTCTGTATGAAGACATGTGAAGGCTTCTGTACGCTTTTCACTGCTCGTACCTGAACTGATTAAGACATGTAAGTCAATAATTGTTGCCATAAACCCATAGCCCAAAAGGGTATTTCTGCAACAGTTCTGTGTATTTTGTGTCTGGTCTCCATCTTCATAAATACTTTTGTTGATGTTTTTCTTCCAAAGAAAATTTATATGCAGGAAATATAACAAGAGAAGAATAATTTGACCTTGAATGGGCACCTCTTCTTGTGCCCATTTACGATTTTGCCCTAATCATAATTCAGTAGCTTTAACTTAAATAATGCATCTGAGAAACAACCCCCTCTTCTGTCATACTAATCTTTTCCACTTTTTAAATTCAGTGTGTCAGGTATTAAATAGATTATTTTTAAAACATATTCTAACCTTGTGCTGGTGCTGCTTTGCAGTACCCACTAAAAGCTCTAGTGAATCTAAGGAAACTTAAGACGTCTCAGCTGTCATTGCCCCTCCTTTGCTGAAAGTTACCACTGTCACCACAAAATCAGATGGATATGTGCGAAGCCACAACTCGCAAGTGTCTCTGGAAAGTCCAATAGCTTAACTGAAAAATGATTGCTCAAAATGCAATATGGTTGTAATAATTTACAGCAGCGGAAAGAAACAGAGAACTGGTAGTAATATCTTCTTAAAACACCACCAAGAGCCACACAATTTTTTAAATAGTAATAGCCGCATTTCAGTAAGATTGTGCTGAAATTCAGGTTAAGGCTTAGTGACAGAGAAGTAAGCCAGCATATTTGCATTTAACATACTATAATGCTCAGACACATAATCGAATATCCATGTATCAAACCACTGTAAAATAACCATGTATTTCTGGTGCCAGGATCTCCAATCTTTGGCTAGTTGTTGTGCAGTCCTTCTTTGTTTCTGCATGGGAAGGGTTTGTTCCCTGCACTGCAGGTGTTGAGGGAGTGCAGAACAACACAGCTCAATCTCACACACGGCAGAGCTGTGTTCCCTGGAATCCCACACTTCTCCAGGTACAAGGCTCCTTGCAATCACAACACACAAAGCTACAGGAGCTGCGGCAGAACAACAGCAGGATGGAAAGCAGGAGGTGCCCAATCATACTATAAGAAGTCCTATTTCCATGAAATATTCAGAGTCCTAGAAAAAGACGGTATCAGGACTGACTTGAAGAAGCACAAAACTCCAGCTTCACTACTGGATTTTACCGACTCACAGCTATTCGGTAGCTATTTAGCTTTTTTTTTTTTACAGTTGTCATGCTGGTGATTCATACAAAAAAATCTTGGTAAAACTGCTGGACTTGAAAACAGGTCCAGGTAGTTTTTAAGAAAGCCATAAAATGAGATTTTTTTTTACCTATTTGTTCAAAAATCCTAATATGCAATTTCAGAAACCTTCTTTTTACTGCTTTGCTTTCTATCACCTACAAGAATTCTCTGTGCTACTCATTTCATTTTCAAAACATCAATATTAGCTTTTCAAGTCCATGGAATTTTGTTGTATTTCATTTTGATGGACAAGAGAGATATTTTAGATTGATAGATGCTGTTGCCAGGCACCAGGCAATTGATACCCCAAACCACTTCGCTGCATATGGAATGCAAATGCTATAACATAGAATAATGAGATCATGGTGGAGCTACTGCATTAACAATTAGTATGACAAATATGCTAATATGTCCGCAAGTAAGAAAATGCACACACCTAAATTGCTGTATAGCTAACCATACAATTTCGTGCTTTTCTGATAAAAGTCTCTGCATAGTAACCAGTTGTTCAATAATAATATATCTCCTTTTTTTCTTCCCTTGTTGTATTCTCAGCAAGCCCAGAAAGCACAGAGGGGCCCATGCACAAGACATTTACATCTCTTTCTTTTGCTAAACAGTGCCAAAACTAGAGCAGCCTCATAGATATTCTGAACCGCACACCAGAGATGTAGGGCTCTTGATAAATACCTACACGTACGTTATTGTGTAGTCACCTCCCCTGCCCACCGCAAACAAAACAAGTGGAGAAAGAGCATAGCTGCTCTTTGTGCAATAAGGACAAAGAGGGCAAAATCAGTCCATCTTTTTGGACAAATTAGGAAAAGTCGTGTCAACAAGAGAAGCTGCTGTGGGACATTACGAGAACTTTCTAATATGAAACTGTTTTATACAAATGCTTAATACCAATTCTCCTTCAAATGGTTATTTAATTTTAATTGCATTTTGAGGTGCAACACCCTTCTATTGTCTCACAGACTGACATCCTAAGACCACAACGAATAACTGAAAATGGCAGCTGTGCCATTTGCCCCTATATTGTCTCATCTGCATTTTGCACTGGGATTTGAGTATCCTCTGAATTTGGCCCCAAAAGTCAAGTAAATGGCACATCATTAATGATCTCAGGAGAATGGCAAAGCTTAATTTCAGTAGCAGCATGTGATCCAGGTTAAAGTGAATAGATTATGACTTGCAACATCAAATATCAGATTTCCCTTATTGAAAAGAAATGAGACCTTTCTAAACTTCAAAGTCAGGTAGAGACAAAACCTCTTCTTGCTTCTAATAGACAGAAAGTACTCGCAATATTGGGAGGAGGCAGAGAGGGAAAAATAAAAGCCTCCTCCTCCTCCCCATACCATTTCACTGCTACACAGGACTTGCTTTCAACATTTCCCTCTGATCACTGAAGCCTTTACAGAGAAGATTAATCAATCTGTTTTAAATCGTTATATTAATGTTATAGGACAGAATTCTAATCTGTCTGATTGAAGGACCCCAAGGGAAAGATCCAGCAGGAGTATAAAAAATCAATAGGACCAAATTCTGAAAATAACGTTTGAAGATTTCAGTGCATATGTGGATGCTGCCCATAAAATAGACAATAGAGGCCACCCAATGAAATCTATAGGTTGATCATTTTTATGTCTTCTCCTGCAGCAATTTTAAAGCATAACCCAAAAGTCTCTTTATCTGTTCAAGCTCATCATTTAGAAAATAATTTTGCTCTGAAAATATAACTAAATTTCTTCTGCTTTTTAACATTGTGCTTTTTTAACAATATGATTTTTAACAGTGGTCTGAGACCACTTGATCTGAAACTTACTTAACATAAAGCCTGAAGTTTCTAAAAAAGGCTCCAGAAGACAAACTCTCAACAGATTATTCGAAAAAGTAGTTACGTCTAAATGAGGCAGAGGACAATGAGATCTCAGATAAAGATCACCTCAAAATTTTAAGGGCTTTAGATCTTATTCCTGATTGTGGGGCTGCTAACAATATCTAAATCATGCAGTATTTTAATTTTGTCCATAATATGTATCTTCGACATAACAGAAAATTAGTTTTATTAGCGCAGGTGCTTTACAAAAAGGATTTCTTATCATGCTTTACCTCCAAATGCTGTTCTGATTCAGAAAATGAGGCTGTAAACATCATATAAATAAACTCAGGAAACCCTGCTTGAGTCTCTTCATATTCTTATACCATAACCACCAGGAACTGTATTGGAGTACCAACTTAAAAGTGTATACTTTTAAACACTGAAATACAACCCTTTGTGTCACTGGATTATGTGGTATTCATAAATAGTGTTACAAATCTCTATATTTCCAGCAATTAGAAATATATTTTAGTCTCATATCCAACTATCAGTGTTGCTGTTCAGTGTTACAAATGAAAAGCTGAGCTTCACAGAGTTCTGCAAGTGCAGGCTCAGTACTCAGCAAGGAATGACTTGCATTTTGCATTCCTAAGTGTTGTAGTAAAGGCTAAAACTGTTACACTTCTTTAGAAAACTGGGGAAAAATAGGCCATCAGGAGTTTAAATCTCATTCTCATTTCATTTATGGTCAGGAATTTTCTTTCAATGGATACATACTTACCTTCTTCAGCTAATACTTGAACAGAGTGAGTGGGTAAGGACTGTTTTAGTCTTGGCTTTGAAGTAATTGTTGGTGGTTTATACAAACTTTGGATATAGATCTTTCTAACTCTCTGAAAATTTCAGATTTCTATAATAAAAGCTTTCCTGTTAATTGGACATTACCCAATAAGTTGGGTAAAAGTTGGGACAAAACTCAGTAAGTTGGGTTTTGAAGTTAATTCTTCTATAATTTTGGTCTGTAACTCACAATTCCTTCTATTTTCTATTGAGCAGAAGTTATTAAACTGTTGCTTTAATTAAAAACTTAGGATTGCACATTCACATCTATTATTTACATTGTAATGAATCTCTGTGATACAAATGATTTATATGATAAACATGTGATTAAATCTCTGTCTTTCCCATTCACACATACACATGTGAATTGCATTTGAAATTTTTGTTGTGTTTCCAGCAATGACCTTTAGTTCTCCAGCTTTCCTTGAAGGATATCTCTTCTGATTGAAAATAGTAGTGGGAATCTCATAGCAGTCACTAAAAGACACTATCAAACACATTAATTTCCCAAGAATGTTTAATGACATTAAGTACATAGATAAATACTTGCAGCATTAGAGTCCAAACAAGTATATGCTAATGAAATTACTTTTAGTCCTAAGGGTGTATTGATTGTGTTCCAAGGGTATTCCTGATTAACTTCATATGTATATTTTTAAATGAATGAGAACTATTTATGAGAAATATTAGCAAATTGAGCTGAATAGCCCTGAAATATATTACTAATAAATAGTAATATATTCTCTTCAATAAAGAACACCATTAAAATCTTGCAAACAAAGCAAAGTATCAGAGAATACAAGTTCTTACTTATCAGCATAGTGCCTATTGAGTTACGTAAGAGCGTTTTGCATTTGCCAAAGGCTGAATCATTTTGGTCTTGGTTTTGAATACATACATACACCCTCATATTATTTTCTTAATACTTTTTAAAATGAAGAGATATACTATCTTACTATGCACATTTGCAAGCATGTAAAGAAGATAATTTCAGATATTAAATGCTCTCAATAGAAAGTAAATTGCCTAAAGCATCTTTCAGGAATATCCTGGTTCTACATTTTGGTTCAGAACTGGTTCGTGTAACCTCTCATAAAATGAATTTAAACTCAGACTTCCAGTTGTTCCAGATGCTGAAGAAAACCTCTCCACAAAGGCTGGCCATAGTGATTATACCAAAGTTATGTGTTGATATGTGTTTTTTCTGACTCTTCAAAGAAGTATAAATCAGAGTAACACATTACATATTATTTTTCATATGCATTACTGACCTACTCATTTGATTTTTCCTCCATTCAAAAAACAAAAAAAGAGAAAATTCATAAACTTATAGGGATTGTAAAGAGCTGTCTTATAAAGTTCAAGATTTAATTAATGAGGTCATTACAACTTGTTAAATATGTAACTCTAATTAATGCCATCAATCACACACTCTAAGAATGAGTGATTTGCAATAAATTAAATAAACATCAATCTTGGGTAACAGAGCAACCTTTCTTTTTCTATTTATTATTAAATCTCTAATTATCTGGCAACTTTCCCCTTGTGTTATGCTCTTTAGCCTTTATTCTCTTGTCTGTGTCTTTGCCAGGATAGTGCACCTGCATCTCGAAAGAACAATCAAACCTCACTGCTAAATTACAAATTATGGAGTCATGTAAGCATCTCTCTCCCCTTGGAACCAAGTATCTCTCTCCCCTTGGAACCAAGTATCTCTCTCCCCTAGGAACCAATCACTAAGGCTGTAGCAACTCCAGTGTCCTTGGAGTTAAATTCTTGGTATAACTATCATTGTATTATATTTAAAGGAATTTCCACAAACAGCAATGTTGACCAAGAAAAGAAATACGTAAAATTTAATTTCTTTTCTTCTAAAGAATCTTTTTCTAATGTAACCTATCATAAATTATGACAATGTCATACAACTAAAAGCACACTTTCCAGCTCAAAATAAGGGAAAATGGTGCATTTAGTTGCATGAGAGAAAAGGAAAAAGCCTAAATAACAAAAATGTGTCTAAGTAGAGGAAAATTTAAGAAAATAAACTCCAGTGGTGACTTGAAAGAAAACTACAACAACAAAAAAACAAGAAACCTGCCAAACAACTTTTTTTAAGCAATAACAACATCCTTGGGGTGAAATTGTTATGAACTTCCACATCCAAAGCATGGCATTTTACAGCCTGGAATGACAAAGCAGCCTATTAGATAAGGGCATTAAAGTTAAAGTGTCTATAGATGAATAGGTCTTCACACATGCAATTACTTATTTCAAAAGGTAAAAATCATATAAGACTGATATAAAAACGCCATGGGAGAACAACAGTCAGTGAGCTGGGAATAATACATATTCCAGTTCTTATATGTTAATCTATTTGAACCTAAGTTTCTTTTGTACAGACATATTTTTCATAGTCAGGATGCATTAACCAAATGCTCCTTTTCACCTTTGCCATGGGCAGGCTATAGCATGTAAAAGATGTTTAACTAAAGAGCAAACAGGAACAAACCAAAGTTTCTGTGTGAACATTACTGAACTGCCATCAGTGTGTCCTTCTCCCATGAGCTTTTCCTAAAGAGTCATTGCATACTTTGGGCCTTCCTAACATCCTACAGCAATGAGATTCACAGTTAATTTTAAGCTTTGGACCTGCATGATAATTTCACTGACAGGTTTGCACAAGGAATTTGCCCTTCAATAAGATCTCTGTTCTTCTCTTGTTCTCTCCCACCTTCTCCATCTAATTAATGCCAACCACAGTAAGATATGTCTCTGATATGTGATCTAGGCAGATTCAGCACTGGTTGCACAAGGTAGCAGCTCCACGTGGTAGTTAGTGTTGCCCACGTTGTATACAGCAACACAACAGGTTGAGCAAAATCCAAAAATCCTAGCATGGCTTGAAATAAAAAGGAAAAGGAAGAGGGAAAGAAAAAGAACAATAAAGAAATGGAAACAGGGAAAATGGAAAAATGAAAGGGAAAGGAGCAGTAGGAAACAACTTTCTTTCAGAATCTTCTGCACTACTTTCTGTGACACTGTGATAAATTCAATATCATGATGATTTTTGTGTCATAAGGACTCTGATTTTTCCCTGTCAGGCAAAAAGAATCTGAGCCCAAGAGTTTGAATGACAGGGTACAGTGCATGTATTAAACAGCAGCTATCTGAGAGGAACTCCAGGAACCCAGTCTGGTTGACTGTACCAATCTTGAAGCCACACACTCTTATAAGTGCGTATAAGGATGCACATGTCACTTTGGTTTGCCTTTTCATCTCAACAAGGCAGCTACAGTTCCACACCTCTGTGTACAAAAACAAAAGCACAGATGCCTCATCATCCTCATTTCCTGTAGGATCAGCTCAAATCTTGTCTCTGCTTTCTTTTGTCCTAACTGAAACAATCCCCTAACAGAACATAAACACTTATTATCTCCATTCCAGCCATAAGAAGTAATTAACAGGTATTTCATTTCTTGAGCTGAAGAAAAGAAGAAGCTATCATATGCCGCAAAGCATATTTTTTTCTGCTACTGCAATTTATATGAAATATACTCAGTAATATCCCATGAGAATGACATATTAAGAGCTCTGTTCCTACACTCACTTTTGTAGTTTCCTTTTTCCTTAAAGCCTCTCACCGACGCAGACACAAACAAGCACACAGTGGCACAGCATTCATCACACCTGGAATTCATGATGTGATTTTTTCACTCGAGATTTCTTGCAGGCTCTCTTCTCATCTTCAGTTGAGAGAAGACAACCTCAGTTATCTGTGATGCCGCAGACAAAATGACCTACATAGCATGAAGCATTGTTAAAAAGTTAGCCTGAGAAAGTCCATGTAGTGCAGAGTTATGTCACTTAAGTTAGGTTTTCTATCATTAATGGAGATACCTCCACATGACAGATGATTCAGAGCAAGACCCTAATTTTAGCTATGTGAAAGCTAGGTATATAATTATAACTAGATGCAAATGTTCTCTTTAGAGAATGGAGTCAGACAGGCACCTAGGTTTACCTCCAGAGATAAATTGCCAAAATAGATTAAATGGTAAGAGTCCCATTGGTAGGTAACCATCTCTTCCTTCATTAATAGAGAGAAAGCCAATACAACCAGCATGGTCTAGGTACCTGACTTTCATATAGGTAAACCAATACTTTCCGAGTGAGAGGAAAGGCATATTAATACTTTGAACAGATCAGCTGATAACCAGACCAGTGCTGACACTGGGTAAGTCGCTTCTTTTAAAGATTGCTCATATCCCTGGTCTTCCATGAAATCTCGATGATCCAGCATTTTGGCAGGACTTTCACAGAGGTCAAGACTACTTAATCCAAGCAGAAATGGGCAGAACTTGTTCCAGGGTACATTTCCTCTTTCCATTGACACTGGAAATGGACATGGAGGACTTCCAGATTCAATGGTAAGGAGAGATTCCATTTAAATGACCCAAATATACACACACCAAGGCAAGAAGCAAAGTCTGAATTCAGTAGCTTGCTTTTGCCCAATTCTGAATAGTATCTAAAATACGCATTAAAGTAATGGCAGCTTCCATTACAAGCTCTTAAGAACTATTCCTCAAAAAATGTGGAAGCCATTTCTATTTTTTGCTAGTCTTTCCATTCTATCAGCATTGCATATGTGCAAGAGCCACATATTTACACTTTATTTGTTAATTTACTAATTTTACAATTTTTTTTAGAATGCACTCTTTCTGTAGATCATGGACATCTCTAGAGAAGTATGGCTAGTCAAAACTCCCAGAAAGAGGCATGACAGCTCTCCTGTCCAAAAGATGTAAGCAAGATATCAAAGAAAATGTGATAGCAGGAGAACCTGGCATAGCTTCCAGTTCACCTTGGGGTGCCTTTAATGTAGCAATGAAATAACAGAGTTCCTGAAGCAGGGGAAAACTGAATTATGAATATTACTCTAAGAATGATCCCATATAAAACCAATATTTGCAGTCATATTCCAGTAGAATATACTGGAACTGCTGTGCAACAGAAAACAGAACTCATAGAACTCTGTTTTCCTCATCTATATTCCTAAATCTTGCCACATACCACATTCTGAGAGACCTTCTTTGTTGCCAATTTAGGACATATTTGACAAGATCTTCTTTTTTTTTTTTTTCCCTCACTTTCAAAGGAAATGAATGTAAAGGACAGAGGAAAGTAATTTACGGCATCCTGCTTTGTTCTATTTAAAATGTATGCCCCTTAAGGACTCCATGTGTTTCAGGTAATCTGAAATAAATCACAGGGCTAAAATGTCTCCATCAGCAGCAATACGTTATCCTCTCCGTTCAAGGAGCTGAGTGTTCCAGCCACTCAGTGTGGTGATCTCTGGAAAAGATCAGAAACCAACACATTATTCTCCCATTTTGCATGAATAAGATGTTCAAGAAAGGCTGAGAGATGAAACGCTTTAGCAACCATACCTTTTTTTAATAAGTTACAGCACAGCCATCACTTACTTAAAGGTTTACTGCTTAGAGGATTTAATGCTAGACGCTGTAAATTTTAATTTTAGTTAACCAGAAAATGAACTATATCTTCTCCTACATTTTTTTGAATGCTTCAGTAGTACTGGGATGCAAAATATCTTCTGAATAAATATGCAAGTAAAATAAAGATATTATTATCTGCATATCAGAATTACCAGCAAGGAGGAGGGAGACTTTTTTTCTTTTGCATGTTCACATTAAAGAGTATGTTACTCTGTCACCAGTGCTAAGCTCCTTTGACACAAAGAAACTACTTAAAAAACTGTACACACTCTGCATCTAGGAAGGCAGAGATTAAAACATCCACCAAGCGGTTCACTCGGCCTTGCTATTGCTGCTCAGGTTATTATTTCAGTATAAAGCCTGGCTCATTTAAAAGATAGCCTTTCTTTTCCTTCTTCTTTTTCTTTTCTTTTTTCTTTTTCTTTTTTTTTTTTTGTCACTACTGCCTTTTGATTTCATCATCTTGCTTTCTCTTTGGGCTAGTGATAGGGAAATTCTCTTGTGAGGAACTGAGAAATTATGCCTATGTGACTGGCTGAGTTGACTGAAGGGATCTTTGTTCTCCTCTTCTCGCTCTTGGGGCCAGCCAAGTTTTTCCCTCTCTTCCCCTCCCTCTTCTTGAAATTCAACTGCTCAAACATCAGCCCTACACACATAAACCCTCCGCTTTTCCAGCCCCTTTGCTCCATCCCCGCAACCTGGCATGTCAACATCCAGAAGCAATTCCTTGGATGGGTGATTTTTAATCACTGTCTTGACTGGCAGCGCAGGGATTAAGCTATGGTCCATTCGAGCAGTAGCTTTAACACACATTAGCCCCCTGAAGTGCTGAACTCTAAACCTCTTTCTTCTGGTGTGTCTATTCTGTATCTTGAGAAAACCTTTACTGATGGTTGCGATGCACAGCTCTTCATCCATACTTGGTTACAAAAATGGAATTAACTGCCACAGTGCATTTCAAAGACAACAATACCTTAACAGAGATTTTCTCTCAGAATTTAATAATGCAGGACTACAAGCATCTTTTTTTAAAGAATTTCTTTATGATGCTGTTATTATTTAAAGCTATATTTTATTTTATTCCAATATTAATTTATTTAAATGTATTTATTTATTATTGCAAAGAGGTTTGCACTACGCTGTCATTCTTACTGCAACTTCAGGATGAGTCAGATGTAAACAGATGCTCCAAGAGGTTGATCAGAGTCAGCATCTTCCTACCCTAGCAGTTTCCTGCTTGAGAGTCACCTAACAACATACCATCTGGCCAGATCCTGCCATACTGACTCCTTTAACAAACCAGTGCAAGACTACAATGCACCTTATCCTACAGAGGATTTCTCATAAAACAATACAAAGTTTTGTCATTTATAATGCAGAACAGTGTTACCATCTGTGAGAATAAGGGCAATCCATCAAATGGGGAAAGTTCTACTTCACATAATTTCAGTAAATATTTGTGCTGGTTAAAAGAAGGATGTTTTTCAATTTTTTTATAGCCAAGTTTATACTCCATGCTCTTTTACCGAAAGTTTACCAGTGCTACCCAAAAAAGGAGCCCATTATTGCCATGCTCTGCTCCTCACCACAGTGCTCTGTGTTAACTGTATGGTGCTGGTTTAGTAAACAAGGAACTAAACTAAGGCCACGGAGCTCTTTCAGTTGTCACCTAAATCAGATTACAACCCAGGCTTTTCAAAGGTGAATGGAAGACTGTAGACTAAACATCCAGCATCACTTACATTAAATCCCAAAGGAGCAAAGCATTTTGAACTCTGAGGAAGAAAAGAAAGTTAATACTTCATTTTGATGTACACTCATGCCACAGTTTTATCTCTCTCTCTCTCTCATACACATGCAGCAGAGACAAGCTGTTTCATTAGCCATTTATTTTATTGTAAATTATTTTGAAATGTTGAAGTGCTATTGTTCAAATAAAAAGCATTAGGAAGATCTGTAGCTTTACATTGTACAAATGCTTGTGATTTTGCTCTTATAAGAATTAGCATTTTCTGGAAATCAAAGTGCTAAAATTTGATCTTGTGATATGCCATGCCCCTGTTTTTTTCAGTAAAAAAAATGAACAAAACTTCTTTATTATGAAGACAAGCAAAGTTTTGTAATTATATTTAAACAGAAGGTGGGCTGGACCATTTGCACATAAATCAAGATGGGGTTAGAATGTTTTATAACTAAAAAACTTATTTACAACTAAAACATACAATCAGCCTGTCTTTAGATGTTACCTCTATTATGCAGAAACCTCAATACAATGCGCATATAAAAAACAGCAACAACAAAAGAAACAAAACCAAAGCACTTGATGTGTGTGAGATCCTCAAACTGACTGAAAAAGTCCAAATTCCAGGAACCAACCACAACACCTAGAATAATATTCACTTGTAAATTCCAATAAAGTAAATTAAATTACTCAGGTTTGATATCTCAGTTTCAGGGAAAAGAATCTGACAGCATTTTTAACAGAATTATTCATGTGCATGCCAGTGGAATTCAGTCACTGACATTCCAGGCAGTGAAATTTAGACATACAACGTCAGAACTCGCATTCAGTGAGTGACATCATTTATTCAGCAGCACCACCACCACCAAAAATAAACAAACAAACAAAAACAATAAAATGGAAAACCTATGCCACATCCCTTCATGCTGTATTGGGAGCTTGGATATCCCAGCATCATATTTCAGATGCAAAAAAGACAGTATTTGAAGTTATATATAAATGATCAAGAGAATTTAAAATATTCAAAACATGGTACTTATGTTCTACGAACCATGCACTTCAGATGCTCTGATAAATATCTTTCTGTACTTTAAGTCGGACCACTGCTCAAATGGCCAGCAGGGCTTAAAAAGATTTGTTCTGTCTAGTCTGAAGATAAATATCATCAGATAAAGCATGCCAGTCTCAGATTCTTGACGATGGATTGCTTGCTTGGAAGAAGGTCTAGTACCTTCAGCAGTACTTGTTCTGAGGAAAACATATTTTAAAAATACAGTCTTCTAAAGCTGTCTCCCACATACATTTCTATTCTATTACTATGTATCTTAATCAAAGACTTCAGGCTATAATCTTCCTTATGACCTATACATTTCAGAAGCAGATGTATGTTTATATTAAAGAGGTACATACTAAAGAGATATACTTTATTTCTAAACTCAGAGGCATAGTTTAGTCACAGCTTACATTTTCTTTCTGGTCAGTATTTCCAAACCCTCTTTAGCTTGCCGTCTGCCTTTCCCATGTGCTTGGGGAACGGAAAGGGATAGTGTGATAGCAGCCATTCACCAGCAGCAGACTTCTGGGATAACTGCTTTGTGCCTCGGTTGGCAGAGTGCTGTCACAGAGGCAATATTTACCTCTTCCTATCCCTGCCCACAGTGCTTCCCAAGAACGGAAGCACTGTAGGCAGGAGGCTCACTCTTGCTAACCTCACATGCGCGCAGGTCAGAAGCAGCATTCAAAAGAATGACTTCAGGGTTGTTATTTGATTGCATTTGACAGGACCTAATTTGAGAAATCTTTTGGTGGGCCTCCTAGCCTTTGAGTCATTTTGGTTTCTGCACCACCACAAGAGATAAATTCTCTTTTGGCCTGAAAGCTGAGCCTGAGAAAGGCACCCAAGAGCAAGAGGGAGCATTAGCCTCACTAAGGGTGGAATTTGTTACGCCTACCTTTAGAGAGATGAAAACGAGTTGTCTAGGGCTGTGAGATAAATTTCACATTAAGTCTCTCAAATCTAGAGCAGGATAGGGCTGTGTGGGGCAACTGAACAGCCCATGACCATAACATTGCCTGAGCTGTTGTTTCCTTGGCTACAGAAAGGCACTGATGCAGCAGTGAAAGAAACTTGGAAAGAAGGCAAACGGGATAAGAACTGCACTACTTTTCACTGCTTAGAAGTATGACAACACGATCCTTTCATCAGCCTCTTTGAAAATACTTCTGTGTCTGTCAATCTGGACATACCACTGCAGACTGAAATCTGGACACAAGACCTATTTGTGGGTTTTGCCAGATACATTTAAAGTTAGGAACATGTGCAAGAGTTAATCTTGGCAGGAAAGCTGAATTCCCAAAGGGGGAACGGTGAATAAATGGCCTGGCACAAGTCATCATCTTCCTGACCAAAGAAAATATAGCTCTGGAGAATGGTCTGAACTCTATAACTGAGATCTTTGGTTTTCCAATGTGGTAGCATCGATGGATCTCAGAATTGTTTTGGTTATTGGTTTATAATACAGATGGGAAAACTGGGCTCTTAATGAATGCAAATTTCATTTTCCCTTTCTTTCTGCTATGAGGACATACAATAGTTTACAAAAGGGCATACAAGAATATATGTTTTTGAACATCCAGTTTGTCTTTAGTTTCTCAGGGGAGTTGTTAAGTGCTTGATACTCTTAGGAAAAAAAAAAAAAAAATAAAAAAAGAAGTCTGTTTAATCCATTACCAGTCCCTCCTGAAAATACAAGCTGTTCTGTGTCTATCTCGTATAAGCACAAATGAAGTTGCATTCACATGGTCAGAAATGTGCTGTTTGCATCTGTTCTCAGTGTGTCTTGATATTTGAGGTGCTCAGTATGCCACAGTTTCCTTCCTGAACAAAATTTTCCCCCCTTTCATCTCCAAAGTTCTCAGCTGAAAAATCAGAATATGATAGATTCTTCTAAATGATAACCTCATGCTTTGAAGTTTTGAGTTACACGATAGGCTCCAGATTTTCCTGCAGCACAATTTTGCTTAAATACTAAAATAACAAGACCTTAATGGAACATAAAATGACTACACCATTGCAGATAGCTCTTCGCTGCCAGCCATTCCTTACAGTCTTTACCATGCATGGCTCATTACACAGCAAACACTTCCAGTTTTCTTGTGCCTTAGCCCCAGACAGCCCATTTTATTGGTATGGGCCATTCCTCCATGGATCACAGCATCAGGGTTTTTATTTGCTGATTTAAAAATACCAAATTACTAAATGCATTTTCGTATTTCTTGGGATTATTGGCATTAAATCACAACATTCAAACAGCCAAACAGACCATATTATATATAAGCATTGTCTGAACAGAGAATATTTGTTCATCTTTATCTCAGCTTTATGACTGAAGGAAAAGCATAAGGTGTCATTTTGGAAGAAGCTAAAAAGAAAACAGCACTCAAGCATAACTTCAGGAAGAGTTCTAGCCATTGAAACTCAACAGCCGAGGGCAACAAAAATTTCCCATGGATTTAAAATTCATAGAATTGGCAGACCTTTTGTAGAGGGAAGGGGTAAAGTTCATGCATTTCATAGCCTCACTAACTCCAAGAAACAACGGTGCCTTTATGTACTCCTCAGCATTTCTATAGAGGAGATTCTTCCACACTTTGCAGAGATAAGAAATAATACAACACAGATATAATACTCCCATACTTGTGAATAGTGTAGCCTCCTAACCACATTCATATCCTTGGTCAGGAGATATTCCATACCTTTGGTTGAATTACAATGTTTTAGCAGTGAAAAGCTGCCTGCCACCTTGAAGAAACCCTAGTTGTCCCTGGCAGTTCAGCTCCCAGTTAACTGGGGAACGAGGCAGCCCTGCTCAAAGAGGATGCCTGGGAAGGCAGGGAGTGAAGCCTGAATAATTAGGCCCCATTAGGGGTCTGGCAACAAAGCCCAGAGAGGAAGTGGCAAGGATTAGCACTGTAACACTTCATAGCATGAGTATGCCACTCTGTCTCAGCCTGACCCAATCTCATCTTCCTGCTTCAAAGCCTACACTTCGTCGTTATTACTGTGCTCAAAATACCTATGATGTCAGGCATATACAACTTACTTGAGGGATAGTCAAAGCGCTGTGCCTCGTAAGTGGTCTGGGGGTAGCTTGCTTACTAACATGTTGGTTTATTTTGTTAACTAGCTAGCGCGTTAACTCTGTCACTCAGAAAGAGCTTGATTTGGCACGCAGTATTAGGGAAATGAGATATTCAAATGCATATGCTAATACAAGGATACCTGTTCCTTTGCAAAGCTGAAGCCCCTGTCTATTCAGTCTTCAAGCCCAGACTATAACGAGTGCAAAGAAAAATGTACGCAGGCTGAGTGTCTGGCTCTCAGCACCAACTATTTTGCCCTATAGATCTGTTGTTACTGGTCCCGCTTGCCTTGCTAGTATGGACAGAGATGGTAAGGACGCCAAAAACTTGGCACCTTCAGGCAAATCTGACTGGGGATTAAAGGAGGCAAATTTGGGAAGTAGGGAACATGTTGTTTCAGGACAAGAGCATATGGGAACATAGGAGCTAAAGCATGGGAAAGGGAGGGGAAGGCACTGGGTGTATAGGAGATAATTATGCCCTAATTTATGTCCCTAGTCCTGATTTATGAAAATAAAAATGTGTGGTATTAACTAGGCAACACATGTTGTCACAGAGTTGGTTCTTATTGGGATACCTGAAAGATATAATGTAGCTCTGATGAACTTTAGATGAAGATGAAGATGAACTTTACTAAATCAGATCTAGACTTTAGGTGTCTGTAGCACCATTCTGACAAATGCACGCAGTTGGTCACATGCTCTTTAAGGCTGAGACTCACCTCACCAAATTTTAAATGTATAGAAGTTAGATTATCTCTTCAACAGAAACTAGAGAAAGACAAGGAAAAGCAAGATTTATCCTACTTGTTTATACATCTTAAAATTAGTTTTAACTGATGTTAGTAAGGCAAAGCCAAACTTAACTGATACTAAATTTGGAATAATCTGATGAAACAGAGGTGTACGTAATGTAGACACCTGTGGATGCCGACATCCTAATAATCCTAGGATCCTTTTATACTCAATAGGCATTTTAAGGAATTTACTTGATCACATTTAGATGGCTTCAGCACAAAATGAATCATGCCCTGGAAGGACCTATCTCTATGAACTATAAAAGGAGCCTGGGGCTGGGGTCTATATTGTCAGCGTCTATATTGGTCAGATATAACTCCAACCACAGAAGTGAAGTAAACAGAGCGTATTTCCTGTTAAATAAAGACACTTCCTAAAATGCATGCATGCACAGTTTAATTAGGATCAGAATAGTTTTTTATGAAAGGATGTCTCATAATATTGTCTAAAAAAGGACATAAGGTGAATGAATAAACAAAAAGAAAAAAATGGATCATTCAATTTCTTACAAATGTGTAATTATATGTGAATGTATATAGATGTGGGCTTTTAAACCTACCAAACATAACATTTGTCTTTCCTGGTGAAATCAGCTTAAAAGGTATGTCTTCTATAGGCAGCATGGAGTTTTCTTTCTCACTGTGCCTCAGGTATGACTCAAAAACAATTTCTTCCATTTAGAATCTTTTTAACAGAGATGAGGGGAGAATACTTCAAACTGGATATAGGAATGGCATGCATTTCTATAGTTTTCTTTAAAATCCTCAAACTATTGGAGATGTCTTTCCCTCACCCTGCTCTCTCATGCATCTTCCTCTGTATTAGATACTGCTGAAACAGTAATACTCCTTCACTAAACCTGACTTCTCAGGCAGCCACAATGTTCAATATTATATCCATTATTTTGTATGGTTCTACCTACATTAGATGTATATTCCAAGGAATCTTTCACCATAATCTATTTAAAGCTTTGCCACTGCTTTTCTTCCTAAATAGTTCTAAATAGCACTATGTGGCAGTAGTTTTTTTACATCGATCCATACATAGTTTGCAGATAGATAGGACAGATGATAAAGATAAGCTGCATGAGGCTTTGTAGAGAAAGGCTTGATTCTCCAGGTTCTCTTTTTACATCTATTCCCTTGTGTCATACGCAGATAAGCTCAGGTTTAAACCAGTGGTGTAAAATGCAATTAATAAGAAAGGTAAATATGAGGTGCCCCGTCAGGTATTTACAATTTTCTCCCCAGATTTTTCTTTCACAACAGTTTTCACCCTAAAGTTTCTACACGTGTTAAAAAGTTTTCTTGAGGCAAATCCTGTGCTTCTTCAATTTGCAGCTGAGTATGAACAGCTCCGTGATGCTTCACACTGAAACAGGAAGGCTTAGTTGACTTTCTTGGCACTTGAACAGCATTAAAGATGGGTACTAAAGCACTATAATCAATAGGCTAATTTAATCCACTTCTCCTCCTGAGATTAATAGATATGGAGATCAGTGACGCACATGAAAGCAGAACTGGAGATCTACTTCATATCCTTTCTATTTAGCTGGAATATTCTGGGAGAGGAAGGGATAGATATTTTAGTAACCCTCTCACATGGAGACGTGAAATTTTAACAGAGTCATGAACTGGCGCAGTTTTCTGAATTATGGTCCAAGCTTCCTGTCTCAGTATACTTGCATTAAAACATAAACCTGCAAAATATTAAAAAAATCAACCATGTACCCAATCCTTATCATGGTGATTTAAACCACAGCCAGATTTTTGCATAGTAAAGCCTCTGTGAAGTAATTCAAACACTGAAATGAAATGCCCTTAATATTTGGAAAATGTGGTCCATGCAACTCCCTTGCACACTCAAACTGATCAACATGTACGGGGTCTGCACAGAAATTTTCTCGTTTAGACCTGAGGTTTTAGACTATATTTGGGAGGAGTATTCCTTCACAACCTGGACACAGCCCACTTTCTTGTATCATTTGGAATTTTCTTCCAAAAAATTTCCTGCCAGTGAGAGTACAACCACAATTTATCTATCATCCTAAGGCATTCTATAGGCTTTTATGGCTTTTGATCTTTTTTACCATCACCCTTAAATATTTTATGAGATACTGTGACTCATTTCATTACTTCTGTAATCACAGTTTGGATATTCTTTATACCCTTCTGAACTACTAGAATGTGATTGCTGGAATGATATTTAAGGAAGTGTATTAGAGATTGGAATCAGTCCCTTGTTCTTATCTGCATATCACTGTTAAATTTTGCATCACTTACTTACTTTTTGCTTTGGTACAATCACAAAACAATAATATGAACATAGCCACTTTTGAAGCCGCATGCAACTTGCAAAGACATTTTTCCTTCATTTCTTAGATGGGGATGTGAGTGACTGTCTGCACAGAGGTGTGGTGAGGGAAGAAGAATTGAAATAGTGAACATGATATTTATCATGCTACAAAAGCCTAAGAGAAAACAAGGCACCCATATCATTTACTTTAAGGTAACTTGCAAGGTCTTTACTATAGTCTAAGCTTATCATGGCTGTCTACTGTATAATGCCATTTTCTCTTTCAGAATAGTTAAAATACAGTAGTAATTCTCTGATTAAAAAAAAAAACAACAAAAATTTTAATTATTATTCTAGTCAGGATATTTCTGACTACTGGACATTTCCTCCTAAACAACCAAACAACAACAATAAAATCTTAATTTTAATAGAACTGACTGAAATATTTCATATTTTACATTTCAGAATGTCTCTTTTATAAATAATCTGATTTGGCACACAATTCACAATGCAATTAGCTGGTTTTAAAAATTCATGTGAATTCTTCACCTCCTCTTTCTCAAGATGTTTTAATTCCAATCAGTGTTTCAGTCTCAATTGCAGATCACAGGAATGGACCCATTTCTTTTTTTGGTAAAGTAGTTCCCTGTTGAGAAGTTTAGTTTCATCAAAATAGACACATTTTACTGGAGTATGTCAGCTTGAGTGAAATGTTTTAATGAACAAGTCAAAAGGAATGATTTTAATATGATTTTAATTACCAATGGCTTTTATTAAACACAAATATTTTTGTTTTACATGTTCTATGTACAATATTATACTTAGTGCTTTATTATAGCCAAGTTAAATAAAGTAATTGCTCAGTTTAGATAAATCCCAGAACAGAATTACATAGCCTTACTTTGAGGCCCTGTCATCCGAACACGAATCGGTATTAGCGGGTTGACTGGCTTGGAGGGGTTTTTTTTGTGGGGAGAGAAGGCAGATGATTGATTATTCCTGGAAAAGAGGGTGCTATTTTAAGAGTATCTGACAAAGTACATATTTCAGCTCTATGGGAAAGGAATATATTATTGACAGCTGACTGCCATGATTTCTGAAATAACCAAAACAATCAGCTCTTACTGCTTTTTCTGTAAGTGGAACTCAAAACATCTTTTGAAGGTCAATATTTCTAGTCTCCATTTTCCAGATAACACCAAGATATGGCAAAATTTTCCAAAGCCTCTCCATCACACCAGTGTAACTCTGATTCCTGATAAACCTAAATCATCTAGCTGGTATGAAGGCAACAAAATTCAATTTGATATCTTGCAGCACCATCAGCAACAGTACACTAGAAAGTCATAGTGACCCTAAACTAAATCTTAGCTAACACTCTGCTGACACAGCAAGCATCATTTTCTCCAGTTCTGGACAGAAGCAAATGTAGCCTACAGTGTGTATGATCAACAATAACAAAAGGTCACTGTTTTTATTCACATTCCACCTTAGGTATGAATATCATTGCAGCTCTTGCCTGTCACCCTAGGTCACAAGCAGCAATAGACACCAAAACATGCTCAGTTATTCCCATTGTCCCAACTTCTTTCTCTCTTTTCAAACCACTCCTGTCTACAACGTAAATAATGTGACATAGAGAACCTCTTACGTCATATAAGCAGATTTTCACCTATAGGAGTCTTCTTATATTTCCTTTTTTTTTTTTTATCAAAGTCTTACAACAACAACAGCAAAAAGATGAAAGGCAAAAAAACAAGTTTCTACAGTTTACCCATATGCCATTTTGCATCCCATTTCTGAAACAAGAGTTGACATGCCAACATATGTGACCAATAACAGCTCTTCAGAGTTAAGCTCTGCAAATGGTGACTGACGTGGAGCCTGGTATTCCATTAGCCAAGGGAGTTATCAATTATAGGCCAGCCAAAATAAACTCCAAGAAACTTCCTCTGGGTGTTAATCATTTTGAGGATCATTCTTTCCCACACATTAGGCAAAGATTCTTGACCTTGTGATTTGGAGCAAAAACACACCCATTAATTAAATAATTTGTCCATTATCACCTGAAGACGGAGGATAACCTTTTCACCTACACAAGAAACAGAACACAATTAAGTAAACATCTATTCTGAATGCAACCTAAGCCTTGCTAACTTGCTTCATTTTCTACAGTTAATATGCCTTCCCAATCGTGCTTAGTATCTATCTACATTTTAATGTGTTGAAATGCATTCTTAAATGTCTAATGAATAAGCCTCTGCGCAGCACTTTCAGCTGAAGCAGTACAAAGTCAGTAGTCTCACAGCTCTGAAGGCTAGCCTTCTGCCTAGCCAGAAATAAAATATTGTACAATACCTGTCCTTACCATACAGGTTTCTACTGGCGTCACATTTCCCCTTTCATAGTATGTTTTACTGAGACAGCATATACAAACATAAAATGTCTTTGTCATAAAAAAATAACTCTTCCCATATAACCATAGTCATAAAATTATATGGGAAAAGATAACCTTCGAAGAGTAAACATTTTCATACATTTGCAAAACAAAGCAACATGTTTTTGGTTTTTTTTCTACTAAAAGCCAGACTATCACTTCTGCGGGGTGAGTTCTTGTTCACATAAGTGAAACAGCTACAAGATAAGCAAGATGAGCAGGCATATGGGTCTTATAACTGGAACCAAATCCTTTTAGACAAAGCCTCACAATGAAACTTTCTAAGTTCTTACATTGATGCACTGTAATTATAGCTTCCAAATTTTAGAAATTAAGACACACGAAGTACATTAGATCTCTTATGCGATTTTTTATACCTAACCCTCACAGGCAAGGTTTCAGCACTTGTTTGAAATTTATTTACACATATTATGTAAAGACCTCAAGAATAAAGAAGCCAAAAGCCTTGAAGGTTGATCAGTATGCCAAGGTTTATGTTTTAGTTTACTTTAGATAGGTTAAAAACCCAACACCCCAGGATACTGCAGTGACCTTTTAATACCTACTAGAAAGAAAAACTTGCTAAAGAGAATAGTAGTTTAGAGGATTTCTAAGACAAAATACCTTTGACTACTCCACTACACCTTTATAGCAGAGCAGCATGTGTCATATGTACATCAGGAATGGTCCGTCCAAGAAGAATTAGGCTAGGAAGTTTAATGGAGAAAGAGTGATAAGTTAAAACGGTTTTTGTGAGCATTTTTTTCCTGTCTGACTCCTTTTGTAAGCCTTCGGAAGTTTTCTTTAAAGCCTTTGCCTTCCTTCTCTTTGTCTCCAAGTTCTTTCCAACTTGATGACCTGTTCCTTTTCCTTGCATATGCGCTTACCAAGGCAACCTCTGATTTTGTAATACTGAAAATCCCATTTTAATTGTCATCCTCAAGACTTTCAGACAAACTCCATTCCCAGTTTCAGTATAAATGCTCCTCCCTCAGCTTTCCTAATGAAATTTTAAGAAGGTCTGGTAATCTTTCCTCTTTCTTCATGATCCTCCTGATCTCTTTCACATAGTTTTTTGTTTGTTTATTTGTTTGTTTCCAGGCATTTCTCCGTACCTCTCTTTTGCACTTCATTTTCTGAGTAAGCTAGGCTAGACTCAAGAACGCATCCTTGTACTTTAAAATGTACTGCTGCCAAGAAAAGTGGAGACCTGCTTTCCCTATCTTCTTACCAGCATAAGGAACATTCAGAGCCTCCTTTTCTCCCCTTCCTTTGTCTTTATGCAATTACCTGAAAAGGGTAAACCCATTTAATCAAACAACAGACGGAAAATGTTCATGAAGACTCAAAAATGTTTTTAAAATTAGCCTTTTGAAGAAAAATTTCCACAGGCAGTTCAATGGTAAATGTGAGGGAAAATAAAATGGGGAAAAAATAGATTTTATCCTGCTTGTTAAGCTCAAATTGCTATCTACACACTGTCCTCTGCCAGCCTCAGGTTGGCAAGGTCTACCTCACTGATGAGGTTAAAAAAAATACAAAAACTATTTCTGTTCATAGGAGCAGGCAATAAAAGCAAAAACATAGAAATGGCCAAACTGGACAAGATCTATAAGCAAATACCCCAGGACTTCTGATCCAGAAAGACAGCAATTACTTGAGAAACAACTAAAGCCTATTGTATGCAATCATACAAGAATATCAAGCTAAAAAGCTTATTTGCTATCTCAGCCAAGAAGTCTCTTCCAGAGGCTCTATAGTATCCTTCTCTACATGACCTTAACATGGGTTTAGCAATGATAAATGCAGCCACTTACACATGGGAAGGGATAACGCCAAACAGGGTGCAGGCTGCAGATGGAGGGACGGGGGGCCAGCTCTGCTCTAAGAGACCTATGGGTCCACGGCAGGCAGCAAGCCAAAGACACAAGTTGTGTACCCCGGCAGCAAGGGCAGGCAATGCACCTGGGCTGCATTTACAAGAGCACAGTCAGCAAATCAAAAAGAGATGATTATTCTGCTCTCCCCAGCACTTGGTAGGTCACATCAGGAGTACTCTGCCTGGCTGGAGACACTGAGGAGCTCAACTGGGTTCAGTGGCAGGTCATCCAGAGGGTTACGAGGTTGAAGACCTGACATACAAAGCTAGAGTGAAGGAACTGGGTTTGCCCAGCTTAGAGAAGAGAAGGCTGAAGGAGCTCTTTGAATAGCTGCGGAGTAGATAGATGGGGGTGGTCTCTTCACAAGGATGTCCAGTGCAAGGACAATGGGCACATGCTACTTTAGGGGAAATTCTAGATATAAGAAAAAAAAAAATCACCATAGGAACAGGTAGATATTGGAAGAGGCTGCCCAGCAAAGGGGTGGGATCTTCCCTGTTGGAAATGTTCCAGACTCAGTTTGGCAGGACTCTGGATAAGTTAATGCAATGCCCTACTTTCAAAATAAGTTTGGACCAGAAAACTCTCCCAAGTTCAACCTGAATTTCCTATGATCTGTGGACAGTCTTGCTACAGTGTTGTTAGTCCACAATCGCCTTTTCCCTAAAGGGTATCTTTTTACTCTGAGTTTCACAAGTAAAAAGCACCAGATACTTTCTTTTGAAATGAGAAGCTTTCTCAGTCTTGCCAAATAAGATATAACGGTGTTGGATTTTATTGCACTCTTCCTTTCCTTGAGATTGCAAACATGAAGAGGTAGCAATAAGTTATCTGCTTATGAATCACTGTGATACTAAATGATTCATGTACAAACACACACACATTTTCACAAGACATCCATTATCTGGACTTATACTGGAGATATTTCATATTTATTTCCAGTCATTGCTGTATCTTTCATAAGCAGTTTACGCTTTATTTCTCTTTAAAGGGGGGAGGAGTGTGGGAGGGAATATCAGACTTCTCCCATGGTGGTTTCTTTTGCTGTCAAGACATTCAGGGAGAGTTATAATATCGGAGGATTTCTTAACCTTCAATAACAAGGCTTAATTAGGCATCAAGAGCAAATGTTACAGCAAAGAAGAGGCACCTCTGAACATTTATTCTTACAGGCTTTTGTTCCAATTAAGCTAGTTAAAAAGGGATGTAGGAGCATTTGCATCTGAAGAACACTCAAGGACTTCAGATAGCTATTACAATTTTAAATTTTACTTGAGCTGAAAATTCTGAGCAAGCAGGACCTTTTGAAGATTAGATGCATTTGTGAAGAAACAGTAAGGAAATTATACAGCTCTTATCTCATTAAAATATTTCAGCACTACAAGGCACAAGATCACACTTAAACCAAAAGAACAAATTTCTTATTATTCAAGAAAAGACACATCAAAATAAAAATCATATAGAACTCAGGAAAAATAAAAGTCTGGTTTTGTTCTAATACTGTGGTCTAATCTACTCTTTGCACCCCAGTGGCTTTGTGCCACTGGGGTGCAAATTCTCTAATCTCTCAGCCCTGTTGCCTGCGAAGATAATTCTTGCATAAGCACAGCCACACACTGATTTGAAGGGTGGAATCCTCCCTACCTCCCCACTGACTTCAGCAGAGAAAAATGAGGTTTCAGAGTTGCCCATTTTGGGTCAGGAAAGCCTAAGAAACAAAAGCTGCAGCCTTACGACAGATGCCACCATGAAGGGTAAAAGCTGGTGGTAGATACCTACAACTAAGGAACAGGTGTAATATCATCTCTTTTCTAGCACTTACTAAAATACTGTAATTGGCTATAGCAGCAACAGATTATTCTTCTATTAGAGCAAAGAGCAGTAGCCTTTAACCCACGAGCTGTTCCCTGATATACCACAATTTGACTTCTGGCAAGCACACAGTCTTGCCTTACAAGTCCAGATGGTAAGAGAGAAAAAGACAAACAGTGTAAACAGAAATATGTTGGAAAAACCTGGTGATTTTCTTCAGGACTATCAAAAAAAAAAAAAAAGGCAGCAACAAAAAAGGGAGATACAGCTGACTTCATATGAGACCATACATTTCACAAAGGAAATACATGGCAACAATGCTATTTTCCAGAAATGAAAAACATGCTTTTCCTATGAAATGTGTGCATATGAGAGTTAGCATAGTTCGTATTCACAGACTTTAATGAGCTCTACAAGCGATTATCAGAGGCACCAGGCACACTTCAAAATATGCTTTTGCTGTGATTAAAATCACTCCTGTTTATTGTACAGATGATATATATAAGAGAGAAGCCATTTTCAGGGAGTTTTGCTTTGTATCATTTTTCCCAGATCTTAGAATTAGCCTGAAGGATCCTTTTAGAGAGTAAGCAAATATATATAAAATATTAGGACAACAGTGCAATGTAAAAAGGATGTTAAATTGCTCATCCAAGGAGATGACATAACTAATACTGACATAATTTCCAAGCAGCAAAGCAAAACTAGGTCAAATCACATTGACCTATCTAACATAATAAGCCTTTTTTTTCAGATTTTTACAATGTAGACCGTGTCTGCAGGCATTAACGTCCCCTGTTATCAATGTATAATGTTGTCACTCTACTTTAATGTCTTATCACCATGTTGTGTTAATTAGACCAAAACAATATAATGCACTTTTGAACTGCTTAAATCCCATTTTGAAATCTTAGGCCAAGGTGTACTTTTGAGGTTAACCAGTTGGAAATGAATTTATTAACTCTTTACAGTCACTTCTTCCAATAGGTGCTAATAAGGCTGGTGCAAGAAGGAACCTCCACATGTAGGTCAAAATCTGAGCTCCACAAATTGCGAAATTAAAGGCCGCATAGCTAACATCAGCTAGCAAAGAGCATGCTAATTTTCAAGCTACTTAACAAGCCAGAATACAGGTACGTATGTGTTTCTGGGTATCACATAAAGAGCTTCCCGCCACACGTGGCCACCACGCGCCCCTGCCCTAGCCCTTGATCCATGGGCAGTGCTCTAAGACGGACAACCGTCTTCATCGCCCCAGGCAGCCTGCCCTTACTGCACTCTTGTTGGACCCCGCACATCAGATTTACAGCACGTGTTGTGTTTTTCAGAGGCAATATAAGCAGAAATGTGAAGGTTCCCAGTGATGCTCTCTCACAACTCCCACAGATGCTGAGGTGGAGGAAAGGAGAGACATGTTCATCTCTATCTCTGCCTATAGAGCTGAAGAGGGGACAAAAGACCACAAGGCTGGGGAGGAGGAGAAGCTGAGGACGAGCAGACAGATGCAAACCTTTGTGGTCCAGCACAGCCACAGAGCAGAAGCTGTCAATAGAGTTTAAGTCGTTCCTGCCTGGTTTTGCAATAATGACAAGGTCATTAGGGGGAAAAAAAATCAATGAAAAAAATCTCCTCCAGCACTTCTGGAGATTGAGTGGTGACTAAGAATACCTTGAAATTCAAGAGGTTGGCCATTCCTATAAGGAAGTGGCTGGATTTAGCAACTTAAATTAAGTACGTGTATGTAAATTAAGTACGTGTACGTAAAAACACATGTGTATGTAAATACAAAATGTATATACAAATACACATACTTAATAAGTATATAAATATGTATTGTTTCTCTGTTTTTTATTCTTTTTTTTTTCCTTTTTTATATCTTCAGTTACTCTAATCATTTATCAGGAAGAAGAAAAGAAGAGGGATCCTATTTCCATATGGAAAAAAACAGCGAAAACAGAAGATTATTTTTGTGAGAATTATTTTGCCATAAAATACTGGTTTCTCGAGGTTTTTTTTGTTTGTTTGTTTTGTTTTTGCAGAATGCAATAGCCTTACCCAGTGCTCGTGCTTGGAATAAAATTTCTAATAGGAAAGCAGAAAGGGGGATCCTGGAGGTTGTTAGGAGTTTCACGTGAGCCAGCTCTTGCTTTCTGACCTCATGGATGAGCCCAACCTCCTGCCACCCAGTCGGGGGGCCACTCAGCATCCCCTGCTGCGCTCTTCAGTAATTAAATATCTGCAGACCCCTAGAGCCAAGTTAATGCCATTAGTCATGGGCACCTGCTTGGGACATAAAGCAGGTGCTGGGCAGGGATTCCAGCCTGTCTGAAATTTCAGACTTTTTTTGGCCCTGCAGACACTTTTTTAGGCATTTCAGCGGCGCTGGGACCTCCAGCCCATGCTGTCCCACTAAACCAGGAGTCAAAGACTGAAATTTCTTCAGTTCATTTTATATCTTAAAATTGTCCTTACACTCAGCTGTCTCATTGCTGATGTAACTAGAAAACTTTTATCAAATTTCAGGGCCAAATAAACACAGCCTATTTGCCAGCTTTTTTCTTCCCCTCCCATGCCCTTGTGGGATGATATAAATAACGATGACAAACAACCGTGAAATGAGAGCAAATAGGGAAGCATTATCTTAAAGAACTAAGAGCTATTCTTACTGCACAGAAAGGAGATCAAAATCAGCTTCCTATCTTTTACTGCCCTTCCCAGTTTCCGTAGAGAGCAGAGCCGACGCTGTGCACTAGGGAGCTCGGGGACACACAGTAACTCTTTGCAGCTTGCTGAAGCAATGCAAGTTCTAAGCTGCCCTA
This sequence comes from Crypturellus undulatus, assembly GCA_013389825.1. Lineage (NCBI taxonomy): Eukaryota > Metazoa > Chordata > Aves > Tinamiformes > Tinamidae > Crypturellus > Crypturellus undulatus. Next base: position 423,055 of record VWPW01026040.1, on the reverse strand, counting down.
AACTGTAATAAAAAAACTTTGCACTCGTGGCGAGGCTGGAGAACGGAGTGCGCTAAGCAGCCTGAAATCCATCTCAAACAAAGTCTAGCAAAGCCTGCCGGAAAGGCTGTCGCGCATCGGTACACGAATGTGTGCCTGCTTCTTCCTCACAGCCCACTCTTCACCCTTCTCTCCTCCGCCCAAGCCTCCTGTTTCCCCATCTCCCCGCTTTGGGGGGCTGCAGGTCAGCCCCCACGCGCACCTCGCTCCCGCTTTGCTCAGCCTGGCCTCCAGGCCCCCTTCCTTACCTCCAGCGCTGTCCGGGGAGGCACGCCGAGCGCCCACAACTTTTTTTGCGGAGCGCGGGAGCTCTTGGAGCTCTCTCTGCCTGTCGCTGCCCACTCCCTCCCCTGCCCCGCGCCGTGGCCGGGAAGCCCTGCGAGGAGGCCGGGGTGGGAGGCTGTCCCACGGCACGGCACGGCCTCCGGAGGGGGACACGGAGGCTGCTCCTGAGGGAGCTGACCCGCTGGCACCGGGAGAGCGACACGCACCCCCCATTCAGCTGCTCCTAAAGGGCTTAGGCTCCTTCATGCTTAGGACGTGCGAGTAAACTCAACTTTTCTTTATCCCAAGTGACCAGCAAGGCAGAATATGTTGCTATTTAACAACCCAATACTGGTAAACCAACATTATTTTAAGAGTATTCCTCACAAAGTTAATGAGCAAAGTGGCTCATTATGCCTGATTTTGCATTTTTATAGCTTTAGCTTTGGGTTGAAATTCTAGCATGAAAAGGGTTTTGCAAACTTCAAGCCTGACCTCTACAGGTAGCCTTCTGAAATCGGTGCAGTACCGTTTGATCACACATTGCACATATGATTTTTAAACACTAGCACAAGCCAGTGGACCTGCTGTAATGCACAACCTCAAGGCATCACAATAGCATCTTTAAATCCTTATTCTTTAAAAAAAAAAAAAAAAAAAAGTAGCAATATTGTGGTATTTTGCTCCATACAAATTCATTCTTACAAAATGCCTTCCCACTTCAACAAAGCCAGAAAAAGTATGTCCAGCACGAACATTTTCATACTCAAAAGTGTAGGGGGGTTTGGGCTCTGCTTTTTATTATCCCTCCCCCGTCCTCCCCAATCTTCCGTAGGATCTGCTCCTTCGAGTCTGCAGAAACAAACCTTACTTTCAAGCCGACAAAACGCATTTGTGCCCTGCAAAACTTGTGTTTCCAAATGCCCCGATCGGTGCCACCTTTTTCCAATCATCAGCACCGACCGCTCCAACAAGCTGCCCTTTGTGCGGCCGGTGCCGTCCCGTCCGCTCTGTTCCCACCAACCGAGGGCACACGTTCCCATGGCTACGCGGCACGTCTGTTTAGCGCACAAGTGATCAAAGGCGGCGGACAACACTCGTACACGCACGCACAGAGCCTCGCCGGGCTTCCTGCCGAGCTGTGGCCAGCCGCTAATTAACCGATACACCCCCAGCCCGGGTGCCCTGCGCGCTTGTGTCCTTTATTCTGCACAAAAAGCGGCCTTCTCCTCTCCGCGACGCTCGCGCGCGCCCCTCGCAGACCGAACACACAACCAAAGAGCTCCGAGGACCTCCAGGCAGCGTCTTCTGAAGGNCGCTTGTGTCCTTTATTCTGCACAAAAAGCGGCCTTCTCCTCTCCGCGACGCTCGCGCGCGCCCCTTGCAGACCAAACCAAAGTGCTCCGAGGACCTCCAGGCAGCGTTTTCTGAAGGAGGGCTAAGGGTTGCAACACGTGAGGATAGGAACGTAGCTAAGGAACATATTAAGATTTTTTTAAAAGGTATGCAAAAGAAAATAGGAAATGAGGAACACATGCAAAGGAGTTAAACATCTGTAGGACAGGGAATGATTTTGAATTTTGCATGTGCTATTCGCTAAAATTGTATGCATTTATTCCCTTTATGAATTACATACACACTAAATGCTGCACGTCTGCCTTTAGGATAAACAACTGTAATGGCTTAATGTACCTTCAAAACACAACTTTTCACTTTTAGGTGGCTTGTCAGTTAGCAAGGATTTTGTTGGACCTCTCTGTATGATAAAAAGGTCTCAGTTCTGCCCTGATCAAAGTCAATGGGACTTAAATAGGAAGAGGCCAAAACAAGGTGTTATATTCATTGTCATGAGTGTCACGAGTGAGGGAAAACAGTGTATTTATTAAAAGCCACCAAACATTTCATTCTCCATGAGGTCAGTTTAGGGAACATAAAGCAGAGCCCACAGTGCCCTCTCCAGTTCTGCAGCAAACTCCAAGGCTCCAGTCACGCAAACCACATCCAGCCATGAGAGCTGGGCAGACGATGGCTCTAGCACAGACGTTTCTATCACTTGCAGACTTCCTTACAAACCCTGGACAAAAGCAGTGTCTGCAAAGCAGAAAACATGTCACCTGCAAAGGAATTTCATCGTTAAGTTACTTGAGCTTTTTGTCTCACAACCATATTGGATACCTTTAAAGAACTGCACCTTTGCTTCATAGCATCAGTTGTAACATGGTGGTAGCGCCCTTGCGCTGGATGTGTTTTCCCATGGGTGCTAGAACTTGTACGGTTGCACAGACTCCAGCACACTTACTTTCCAAGAAAAAAAAAGATTTTATTTTCTAAGACATATGCAGCAGAAAGATGCAAATGGTCCCATTTTGGTTACTGAAGCGTCTATGCGAGGTTATTATAATATCAGACTGCACAGAGACAGCTCCTCTTGAGGTTTTAAATTACCTCCTAGAAATGACCGCTTCTTCATACCTGCGTCATTTGCAAATCCCGACGCAACATCCCAGGCCACCAGCTGTTTCCTCCTGGCCCCAGACCATTGGCCTGCCGCAGCAGTAGAGCGGGCTGAGTCTTATCAGCTCCACAAGCTGTGTATCCCATTTCCACAGCAATTCCTGCACTTGGTTGAGGGAAGGTGGTGCATTTAGGCAGATGTTACGTGCTCAGTGTCTGCGGGCACCCGCACTGTATGCAGTGCCACTGCAGTGCTCGCACACCTGCTGCTTGACGCTTAACTCTGCAACCCCAAATTAGGCTCTGACCAAGAGCACCTCAAGGTATTAACAGAACTTGGCAAGTTGACCACTAGAAAAGTGGTCTTCCCATGCGCATCCCTTTTCCCCACAGTGACTTCAAACTAGAGGCAGGAGTAGGGGCTCCCGCAGTACCCGGCATTCCTGCTCCTGTGCGTCTGCACAGCTCACTTGGCACCGTGACAGAAACCACGCTCCCAGGCAGGTGCTTGGACCAGCTCTGGCAGCTCTTCAGTTGGGAACGTGAGGAACGCAGATGCCCCCTTGCACTGCTCCCGCAGAGGCAAGGAAAGGCAGCAGGCACCAACTGCAACGTGCCGGGCCCTGCAGGGACGAGCCCGTCTGTGCTTGCGCATGCGCCTCTTTAGGGTTGGAATGCCTTATTCTCCCCCCCGGCCTCCTACTGGGAGCGGGGAGGGAGTTCACGTGTGCATGCCAAGTTTTCCTGCCCCCCTTCCTGCCTTACTTCTTGCTCTACTCTTTTCTTCTACCACCTGTGAATCTTCATGACATGTAAAACACTATGCTTTAGCTAGTAGTAACTCAGGGAAGTAACGTGCACATTTCACAGAATAGTTTACTTTTTATTATTATGATTATTATTATATTGCCACGCTGTAGCATTTCTACTTTTTTTTGTAATTCTTTTTGACAACCCCCTGTGCCAAAGTACCCTCTTGTGGTGATAATCATTTCTGACGACTGTGTGCACCAGAGTGACCAATCTGAGCTGAGCAGGACACAAAATGCCCTTCATTTTAGTTAACAGTGACACTAAGTCTACTGTCCTTAAAAAACAAGAAAGAGTTTTTGGCTACTGGGAAAAAGGAATCCCATCCCTCCTCCCATCACGTATATTCTTTCTCTTCCCTTCCCCTCCTCCCCTAACTTAAAGGTAAGTGGTGCAGGGAATCAAAGATTTCCTATAGGGGTTTCAGAAAGCGTGAAAAGCAAACGCTCCATTTGCACTACAGGTGCAAAGCCCTCACACATGCACTCGCTGGCCACGCACCATACCGGTCCCGCAGAGCCACATGAGTAACACCCACTGCACAAAAGGACCTAGAAAACTTCTCTCACTGCCTCATAGTTACTACCTAGAAAAGAGCTAAAGAGCGTATGCAGGGTGCGCTTCCGCAACTGGCTGGCAAGGCTTGCTAGAGCGGCACGGATCTCGGGTTCAGTCTCAGGCACAGCTCTGCCTGTTTTTCTCGCTCCCACAAGGCTCCTCTAATTGCACGTTTTTGTGGTGAAACTATGAACGCTGACAATTAAAAACATTTTGCCTCCGTGCCTTTTAACTGCGAGCATGAGAATAAAAGCTGCTTTTGTCTCTTCAGGTGAATAGCAGTCCTGAAAAAAAGATCTCATTTGAATAATCTTTGGGAAAAAAAAAATCCCTAGAAAACACATCCTTAAGTAAGCACTTCTGTGGAGCTGCAAGAGAGCTCCAAACTGCTACATTTTAGAACCACCACAAGATTAAAGTACTGGCAGGCAGGGAACTCATGCAGAGCTGTTCAATAAATTATCCGCGGGCTGAATTATTGGCATATTTAGGCTTATAACACAGCAAGCCCTTTCCTTTTCTATGTCACAGACACGGCCGCGAGACAGCCCACACAATGCACCGAAGCCACGGCAAAACGGAATTGATTTACATCTCTCACAAACAGCTTTCATGCCCTGTGCAAACCCGCGACACAGAATGACCTGCAGGACACGGCTTATTACTGGCAAGATCAAACTGAGAGCACAAACCCTTTCATCAGTTGGGTTCCATCTCTTCTTTTTTTTTTAATGAAACTTACTGTTCATCAAGCTAAAAAAAAAAAAAAAAGGAAGGGAAAGAAAAGTGGAGAAAAAAAAGGAAAAACCCCCATAACTCTGAAAAGGTTTCCTCCGGACCACAAGGTGACTGTTTGCAGCCCGCCGCAGGCTCTCCGCTGGCTCCGGCCCTTGGGAAAGCGCTGCGGGCTCTGCAGCGTGTTCCTTACCTGCCTCATGTTTAGACTCCCATTATCCATCCAGCCGGGAAGGGGCTGCGCTCACGCTCTCGCCGCGGGACTAGCGGCGGGATGAAAATCCATCAAGTTTCCCAGGGCAAGCAAGTTTTGTTTTTGTTTTTTTCCTCCCTCCTTGTCTTGTTTCTCCCCTTTTATCCTTCGCTGGTGGTGGAGAGGTGGGGGGGGGAACCCTTCCTAAGACAATGTCAAGTTTCCCAGCCTTCCTTCCCAGCCTATTAAAAGTCAGGAGCAGGGAGGCAACTGTCCGCGAAGCTCCTATTTCAAACCGGGGCGCAGGGATGCTCCAGTTGGCTGCACGGGGCCCGGAGGCGCCTCGCCAATCAGCGGCAAGGGGAGGGCGGCGGAGGCTGTGCCTGCGCCGGGATCGGGGAGCCCAGCACGCTGAGAGCAGCTGGAAACAGCGCCCAGCGCTGCAAAGGGGGAGGCCAATTTGCGGCGTAAGGGATTATGCCCGGTCTCATCCAGCCGCTCGGCGTCTGCTCAACGCTTAGGAGGCTCCCAGGCCTTAAGCGAGAACGCGTGAGCGCGCCGCGGAGCTGCCGAAATACCAGCGACGCCAACACGCCTCACAGCTGCCCCGTAAAGTGGCAATATCCCCGTCTAGCAGGAGCCCCATGCACTCCAGAAGCGCCGATTTCCTCATGTCACATTAGAAGGTAAATTACATAATGACCTAAGCGAGTAAAACACGGTACTCTGTTTACATTAAGAGCAAGTGCCTCCTTGCCCGAAGGAATGGAGGGCCATGAAAATACACACATGAATTTATAGGCTTCCAAAATGTTTGCTGCAAAGTGTTATTTATTTGCCTCAGTGACAAGTATTTAATCGTCCTTAGCATTAGGGTGTTATCTGGTTTGTCTTCTTTAGGAAGGGTGATTTCCTCATTCCTAAGATTAGCTCCACGTGCCAGATAACACTGGACCTCATTTGCATCTTCAAAGGAAAAATAACAGACTTGTTTTTATGCTTTAACAATGAGATCAGTTCCTACATGCTGCTCCTCAGTGGCTTTCATTAAAATAAAACAAAAGATAAATCCAAAATCGAAAATGCCACTGCTGCTTCAGTTACACCTTTCCGGAGTCAAAAAAGGTGAGAAATACAGAACTGCAAACTCATCCCACCTACTCTTCCTCCAAACTCCTTGCCTCTCAGAAGCCCTTTCAGAAGTTTCTCTGTCTCCACTCTAAATGGAAATCTGTATTTTGATCTCAGGGAACAATCAGGGAAATCTGACATCTGAAAAAAGTTCCAACATCAGGAATTTGCCTCTGCAAGGGCTTTACTTACCATGGCAAAAAGTAGCCACTATACAGAAAAACTCATATTGGTGCAACAAATCTTACTGAATTAAGATAGAGAAAGAAGATGTGACAGTGATCTGCCGCCAGGACTTTATTTAAAGGCTTCCTAAAATGTATTTCTTTCTAGCTTGTGGTAAGCTACATGGACTAAGGAGGGGTATGTTGGACAAAAACAAAGAGAAAAATCTATTAATTTGCTTTCCCATTTAAAAATAATGGATATTTTTTCTCATAAATGCAATCAAGAAAGGAGTTTTTTTTTCTTTCCTTTTGCATAATATTGGCACCATCCAGCTCAGAAGTAAGGCAAAGATGAAACAGAAAGTTGATTTAAAAACAATATTGCACTCCCTTTAGCCAAGGCTGGGCATGCTCTTGCTTGGCCCACATCTACAAGTTGAAAGATCCATTTATAGTCTTTAACTTCTGACACAAACCAACTATCTCCAGGGATCAGCATAGCACATTTTATAATGTAAGAAAGACCAACCGTTCCCTCTACACTAGCCAAAGTGCAGATAACTTTGTGATCCTCCGGTGACAGGCAAGCGCAGCCCCTGCACCCTTGCGGAACAGCTTGAAGCAGCTGCAGCACATATATCTGGTGCATTAAAAGCACTTAACAGGAATGCTGGCCCTCTGTTCCCCAAACATAGCTCAGTGGTCACACGTCATCTGAAATGAGTATGTGGTATGTGAAGGCCTTTTACTGTAGTTCAGGCCAGAGGAATCCTCTCCAGGATGCATTCAAAAGAAGGGGGCAAATGCACTTTTCTGAAGGAATTGGAGCCTTAGGGATAAACTTCCTTGGAGGAAGTGATTTAGCAAAAAGAGAAAAACTTTTTTTTTAAAAGGAATCTCTCCAAAACATTCCATTTGGTTTTAGGGGTTTGGAGCAGGGGATTCTGAGAGTAGCTCAGATTAAAGACTAAAAAGATGAAGAACTTTCTAAAAATGCATACTTTTTAATATACTACCTGTAATACCTGAGAGTATGTAATGAGAATTCAGCATCAGAAACCTGAGTCCTATATATACATAATAGAAGTTATTCTTAGTGTTACCAAAAAAGAAAAAAAAAAAAAAAAAAAAGAGAGAGAGAAAGAAAATTTAACAATAACACTGGTTCAGGAAGCCATTTTTTTACTAAGAAAATCAAGTGCCAAATCAAGTCCTGTTTCCATAGTCTAATATATGTGAAAGCTGTGGCATAGAGAGCTAGCACCTCCTGCACAAAACAACCATACTGGACCTCAGAGGCCTCATGTCTCAAACACCACACTGCCCCTTCCATTAAAGCAGAGAACCACTATCCTGGTCTTTGCTACCTTACTTGTGACCCTGCAGAAGTGGTCAGATGAAACTACCCAGAGCTCAGGATGTTGGGCACTAATGCACAGTGACTCCTCCTTTCTATCACTGCTGAAGATAAAAAGACAATTTTAGCATGTATCTTGAGCTGCTTTTGGGGGTCATTAAGCTTTAGGAGTTCTTACAGATGTGCAGCAACATCCACCAGCATGTAATGCCAAATACAGTTTTTGTATGATGTACAAACACATCAGTCTGGAAAATTACAGTTGATTTTGGTGGGACAAGGCTTAGCTCAGTGATAATCACTACAGTAGCAAAGTTTGAAGATTTTGATTCGTGACAAGGCAGCAACAACACTCTGATGTCAGAAATGCAACATTTCCAAAATCCCAAATCTTTCTTTATTCTACTATGTTAACCCCTTCTTAGTTAGCTTTATTCTTTCCAATAAATTACTCCATATTCAAATATAGCTATCGCTTTGACCTGGTGGGCCAGATACAAAGCAGGCTAAGTCACTGGAGTTTTGCTCCAGAAATCTTGGACCCGCCAGATTTCTCCTGGTAGAGGAGGAGTTGCAAAATGGGAAATGGAGAAAAATACATTCTCCCACTAGCTGAATGCCAGCCATCATGGAAATCCTTTTTGGCCCCCAGAATTGAATACAAGCTACAGACAGAAGAACCACTCTGTCTCCACTCTGAGCTGTGCCAGAGACAGACCTGATCCCAGGAAATGATTATACATGAGATGCAAAAGAGCCACAGCAGAAAAATATATAACCCAGAAGACAGCTTAGAAAGAAACAAAATGTGCTTGAAAATCAGCAGTTAAAACATCTTCAGTTTTGAAGTCTATCAAAAATAATTGCCTATGATTTGCAACATACATTTTCAACATACACAAAAGATAAAAATAAAGACATGCTGTTTTTTAAGACAAGTATTCAACTAAACTTTTGCACGTCAGCAGGAAAAAAGTAATATTCACATCCAAACTACTGGTGTTGAAATTCACTTCTAATGGCTTTTATAATCCCTCCCTTGGCAATTTCAAATTGGCACATGTGGGAAGAGTAGGAGGATGTCCAGAAGACAAAATACTATTTAATAACCCCAGACAGCACTAGAATATATAATTCTAGACAACCTTAGAATATAAACGTATCAGCCAGAAGAACTGTCCAAAAGAAATTCTGCATTAGAAAGCTGTAAAATGAAGTGAAATTTGTGAGGTGACTATATTAAAAAAATGCCAAAACCCTGACACTATCTCAATACTGAAACTGTTCTCAACATGTCAGCATCATACAATAATTTTAAAATGTACAGTTAAGATTAACAAATATAAGGTTGTGGAAGGCAGATTCCCACAGACTAATACTTGACTGTTTTTATCACCATTGCTGCGCTGAATGAAACGAAGATAAGCCCATTACCCTGGCTGAGTGTCTGACTCACAGCTATTTAAACGCACAAAAGCTGACAAATAAGACCGCATTGTCAGGCAACCTTAAATTTACAAATACACACTCAAAGCCACAGTGAACAAAGAAGTCCTTAGGGGGGACCTTTGGGACACTGATTACCTTTCAGGCAAGGTAAGTCAGCCTCTGGCTCACTAATGCAGGTGCAGATGACAGAGGTCAGCACGTGCTGCAGTCCCCCTGGCAGAAAGGTCCTTGGTGACCATTCATCCTCCATCAGTGGTTACACCATCCTTCCCACCGCCCTGATCTCATCCGGGCTGCAGCAGCCACAGGCAACAGAGAAGGAAGGCGTCTTCAGGACAACAACTGCCTCCATCGCTTGTGCACTCAGAACAAGCCCAGCTCAGATGGACTAAGAGTCCTAAGAACTGATCAATCTATACTTGCCTTAACGACAACTCTGACGAGGGCTTTTGATTAAGTTATTTTAGTCAGAAGGTATTTGCTGGATTTCATTTCACTGCATCTGTGCTAGGACGCAGATACTCGATCTGCTAGACTGCACAAGTCGGTGCGCATCCATGTGTATTAAATTAGCTACAGGAAAACTCTGATATTATGTTCCAGATTTATATGGGACTATAGTAAGCTAAAAAGACTAATAAAGAATCATGCTACAAGGGTTCAGAGTCTGTTGCCTAATGCACATACATACAGAATTTAGTACAAATCATAGTCACTCTACCACGGCATTTCCCTTTTATTTGTTGGAGTTTTACAATTAGTTGACACTTCATTACTTTTAAAGCCATAGTAAAGAGTTAAATGACATTACTTTTTTTTTTGTTTTTTACTATTTCCATCTTAGAAAGACTATATGAAGACACGAATGTAAAAATAACAAGAGAAGAATTGCTTTTTAATTCTATAACCCTTATTAGCAAAGAAAAAAACCCATTACATTTGTACTGGCTACATGTTTAGAGACAAATACAAAACCCAATCATGCAATGAGTTAAACTAAGCAAATAAAGATTCAGATGTATAGCAAAAAAAATGTATGAGATATATGCTATACAGTCTCACATAAAGCAGTAACTGTCAGCAGAAATACCACTCCGCTATTCCAGGAATGATATCAAAATATATAGCTACACAAATACTATCAAGAGCCCTCTGGTCCCAATTTCACTGGAACAAATTAAAACCTGAACCGTTAAATTGTGAACCGAGAGGGTATCCACTCAAAATACCATCATCTGCCTGTTGGCCAAGACCATCAAACTATGCAAATCCTTCCTTTCCAAATGAGGCCCATAAGTATAGGATTACCAAACAAGTGTAAGTGTAAGTGTATAGCAGTCCCACATTTAAACCATTCTGCTATAAAAGAGAGTTTTTTGCTTCAACCTGAACACAGCAGGTTAGGCAGGTCGGGCATACACCAGGCTGTGAGAAATAAGGAGTTCTACGCACTGTCAGGACCACACCATGCTCAGGAAGTATTATGAGGAAATCTCTGCAGAGACTGACTTCCCATGCTGGCATTTCCATGTCTTCTTAGCAAGGCATTGACATGAAAAAAAAAATTATAAAGGGAACATTTCTGAACCTCTTTGTTTTTCAGATTTCTTGTTCTTGGAAAATGGTTGATACTGCAAAGTTCTGATCTATTTCCCTACATTGGCACCGTGCAGCTGGGGGACTGGAATTTGGGTGACTGATACATCCCTCTATGGCCCCAAAAGGTCAACTTTCTGACCACAAAAATCTCTGACCACAGCAAATCTCTCATAATGCAAACTGAGTGTGTGCAGTATCTGTGATGAGGTCTTGTCAAGCTGAAAATGGGGCTCAGGAAGCTTTCCCCAAATCCCATGAAGCAAAATACCAGCACAAGGATAAGTACGACTATATTGCATTTACTTGAAATCAGACTTTTTAGACGACTTCTGCCCTGTGCAACTGAACACGTCTAAAAAGTCTAATCACACTATAATCTTTTGTTTTACTTTTCCAGGCAAAAATGCAAAAGTCCTTGGTAAAAACTTTTATTTTCTTATGATAACATAATTCTTACTTTTTTTGCACTGTTGTCAGTCAACCTCCCTTGTCCCCAAGGGTTTCAATGGCAATTTCCCATTTATTCCTCCTCTCCTGTGCTGTGACTCCCTGTGCCAGCTGCTTGACACATGGAAAAACAGCTTCTGTGAAGCAGGCAACATACTGGGATGGGAGACTTAAAAGCTACCTGTCTATTGTCAATTGCACAGCAGCAGCATCAAGTGAAAACTCTGTGGAGAACTCTTAAGCTTAAAGAATTTCTTTAAGAAATAAAGAACCCTGCAGGATGGGGCTCAAACCTGTGACTGAGAATACAAACTGCAAGCCACAAATGGCTTTTGGGTCCATTGGCAAGGCATCTAATCTCTCTGATTTTAATCCTTGAACTGTTACATGAAGCTACCTTTCCTAAGGACTTTGAGAGAATAAATCCACATATAATAAAACGTAAGACATTATTGTAAACAATGAGGTACAGATCCTTCTATAAACAGGAGTAAAAGACACAAAAGGAATAATCTTTGAAGAAGTGACTACAACTATTTGGGCTGAAAATAAGTAGACTCAGTGTGGAAAACTTAATCAGACAATACAAGCATACAACTGGAATTATTCCTAATAAATCACGTCTGCCTATGTACATGTGTGAAAGCGAGAAATGTATTCAATTTTACCCTTTTCGCCCCAAAATGTGTATTATTTTACTTTTTTTTCTCTTGAAAAAAATATATTTTAAGGTTTTATTACCTACAACTGAGCTAAATATTTCTCTACCCTGGATACCAATATCTGTGGTGAGATTAGGTCTGTGGGGGGAGGAAGGAGGCATGGGGAATGAAAGCAAAATAACCCAAACCTGATCCCAAAGTCTTTAGTGTTTGCCCCAGGAAAGCCTCTGTATACAACTAAGAATTTGCTAATGTAAGAGGCTTGCAGTTTGACTCACAAGCTTCTGGAGTTCACCAGGGTCACCATCAAGGTCAGATTACCTATAAAACATCCAATTCATGTTGCTTCAGCGCGACCCCTGATACTGATTATGTAATACATTTACATGGGAAGTTTTACACACAAAAAACATGTTCTTCTAATTTTCAAATGAGAAAACAGGCAAATAATTTAAAAGAAAATTGAAAGAGTTTTCTCATCAAAGAATTTTAAATTAAGTAATTTAAGGATGCGGGGAGGTTTCACAGAGCATTAGTCATAGTAGTAAAATAGCAATGATAGTAAAAAAGAGACAGTTTCAGAGAGTCTTCTGTATCACATTAACGCTTTTTCTCACCAAGAGCATCGCTTAAAATTATTTATGTATACAAAAGGCCAAGAACTAGTTTGAAACACTATACTTGTAGGCAAGCCCTTGGGAACCCTGTCCTGAGAGGATGAGTCTGGTCAGGTCTCACCCTTCTATCTATGCCAAGTAGCCCTTTTTTTAACCTTTAAACTGCTTTCAGATGGTGCTTTTATGAGCCACTATACCTCCTTCCTTTTAATTACAGACATATATAGTATAGGTTTACCAGTTTCCAAAAGAATTTTTACTTTATTTAGGTCACATTTCCAGATGTGTCCCCTCCTTAGGCCTCTCTTTTTGTTACAGGGCACTGGTAATAAAGGACAATGAGCACAAAGATAATGTGCTTCTCCAGGTCCCGGGCAGGCCAGCTTCATAATCCCATCCTTTGCTTCTTATTTTATAAGCTGCTCTTATAAAAAACGAAGTAAAGGAAAACAGACTAGTCCGTGAAAATTGTCTTTCTATAGTTGGGGTTCAACTTCTTTTCATGCAGATCCAGTAATAGAAAATCCAGTTCAGGTAAGACTTGAACAATACGAAGGCAAGCACGGAAATAAAGTGCGTATCACTAGACATTATTTTTTTGCTGCTCATTCCAAGCCTGCATGCGATACACTCTTTGGTATCATTATTTTCCACCAGCAGCGGGGGAAAAAAAGGATGGAAGTAGCTACTACTGCATATTACACTAACATAGGTTAACGTGAGCTATTTCATGTAGATTTTGATCCCCAGGGCCACATTTTGTCACATATGCTCATACTCTCCATTTTCCCAGCACAATCATTAGCTTGTATTCCGCAGTAACACACTGGGAAACTGCAATGATACTTGAAGGTTCCAATTGCCATTTCATAAAGGCCTTTTTCACTCTTCTTGAATGGTAAGAAGAGCCTATTTGTAAATGGGAGCCAGGAGTGATGTCCCGATTATCCTGTCACTGGCAGCCACTCACTCTTCAAGTGCTCTCATTTCCCCTGTCCAGCTCCTGTGACTGAGAGCGAGGAACTTGGGAGTGCGTAGTCTGCGTAGTCCTGCAGACCAAAATTAGGCACATGCAAGGGAATTTTGCTGAACTGAGCATCTGTGCTGCCTGATTACAAAACCACTCGGTAACCTTTAATTTTAGTCACATCATTGTACGTGTGTATTCAGGAGTGGAAGCACATGCACATAGTCAAGCACTTGGCACCAAATTAAGAAAGAAAGAAAGCAAACTCAGACTGAGGACTCAAAACCAAAGACTTTCATGATTTTAACACAGATTACCTGTATCTCTTATCAAGGGAACTCTGAATACACCAGGATCTTCAGGCAACTGGTAGTCGCCTACCTCTCTAAGCGGTTGGGAGAAATTCAGAAGTCTGCTGGTAACGCAGGCAGCATGGCTGTATTTGTAACTGGATAACTGCATCAAGGGAGGGACCTGCACTTTCCAAATACCTAGTCATTTTGGGTGCCTTCATGTGAGTTCCAACCATCAGCCTTCTCAGGAAATCTCCACATTTATGTTGCCTCTGCTTGGCCACCACAAGCCACTGAAATCTCCAGAGCAATTTAAAAAAGGGCAGTAACTACTGGCATGCTGTGGGTGATAGATAATGTGTCATTCTCCATCATTCTCCCTTGAGAGACTCATTTAACCTTTTGGTTTATTAAAAAAGAAACTGATAAATACAGCCAAAGTACATGGGCAAAAGAGAAAACAGATTTCATTAGACAAGGGAATCATGCATCTCAAGCATTTTTACGTATGCCTTCAAGAGACGGTATCAGCATTTTACAAAGACTAGGAGGGCACCTGGCGCACGTGGCGTCAAGGAGCTGAGGCACCTCAAGCAGGTGACAGAGCAGTTGCTATGGTTACTGCATTCTGCTAAGCTGAATACCGAACGGGTTCACAAAATGTATGTTCTGACTTGTTATGGAAAATATTGGTTGCCCAGCTGGCATATGCTTATGCACCCCCTTTATTTTGTCAAGGGCTTTCCACTCTGCCATCTTTCAAATAAAGTGGATTTTGCTACTGCTGAGAGAAAGCAGAGGTCACTAACCATTCTCCTCCTCTAGAAAAGAGGATGTAAGGTAGCTCATTATCTAGCCTGTTTATAATTAAATCTAAAAATGACTGCTCCGCTGTACTGGAATTGCAAGAGCTTTTATTGCAGAGGATTTAATGAGTCATAGAAACATGTTTACAAGACAACAAGCCTCCACCACACAAAGAGCGCAACATTAGCATGGCAATAGACCATATAGCCCTTAATGGCCTGACCCCTTGTCTCGCATTAAAACGCAGTCCCAAATCCCATTCCAAACATTTGATCTAACCATCCTCTCAGATAGGTTGCTTCCATTTTTTTTTTGCCAGTGGACCCGAAGGTGATGTTTAGGAAGTCTATTATCTGGCATGCAAATTGGGGGGAAAATGTGTCACATCAAATCATGACAGTTTAATAAGGTATTATTCATGGGCAAATGCTTTCCGCATTGCTTACTTGCATACACAGGTTGAAAAGAGTTACTGTAAATACAATATGTTTTTTATTCTTTTCTCTCCTCTTAATCATGCAGCTGAACAGAAGTTTAACAAACTACTTTCACTGAATTTTGTCTTATTTATTAAAATTTTCAGAATGCAAACAAATACAAGGTTCCTTTTTCTGTTTGTTTTTCCCCTCATGTTTCAAACACTACTCTCTGGTATCCTTTGGACTTTTGTGGCCATTTATATCTGAGTCTTAGAACCTATATAGCTTTCACAGATGATACCAAATGATACTGGCAAACAAAAAGATCAGAACTTGCTGACTATATTAAGAACAAAAGGGATTTGCTTGGAAATTTTTAAATGGCAGCTGCGGCAGTCGTAGGATGGACTCCTGCTGCCATGAAACTGGTTACAGTGGTAACTGCACAATTTTTACTTCCCCTCTAATCCATTGATAAGTTGCTGGGGATAAGAAAAACTTAAATGATTCCTCCGGGTTAGAGAAACAACTTGCATCTATTTGAACACCTGTTACTATCCTGATGTCAGCAGTTAGTTTTAAGTAAGATAAAACAAGGGCAAATATGCTTGCAACTTTGAGATCCCTCTTGCAGTTTGGATGCAGAGAGATTACTGGGAAATGAATTAGTATTTTGCAGTCTGAGGCAGCAAATATTTATAGCGGTACTGAGCAATAGCATAGGAATTTGTGGGAGATAATATATTGAACAGCTCTAAGTACTAACTATGCACTTACATTATGTGTTTTAAAGTGCAGAATATTGCATATTTCTAGAATCAAGAATGGACATAACATATTGCTCTCGCAAGGTGTTACCATGTTAACAACTAGGGCACCTTCTGTTAAAGCTATTAATATGTGGCTTATCACTTCATAAAAGCTCGAAATCACAATGCCACAACAGCAAGCACATGTGGCACACACGCCATCGGTCTGCAAAGACAATAAAAAGCGTTCAGAGAGACGCGTTTTCATGATATGGTTAGCAGAAGTAAAACTGACCCTGTTTGTTGCACAGTTGCCACTTTTGTAGTCCACAGAGCAGCCTGGCTGTACTCACGCTGCATCTCGGGTCCTTCCTGAGGTGCAGCGGTGCCTTTTGTAGCCTCCTTCCCGAGCACGCACAGAAACCCAACTTGCAGAGCGAAGTTGGAGGGTGCCAGTGAAGGCAACCACAAAGCTTGGACACTGTCAGGAAACCTGCTCCCAGACCCGCTCTTTACACGGCAAGCTATTCTGCAGCAGAACCACTGTTACTGGCCTCGACATGTAGCCCTCGCTACATTCATCGAGTAACTAATAGCAATTCCAGGAATAAACATGAAGAAAAAGTGGATGAGGTGATAAGTGCATTAGAGGGGCAGGAGAAGTAAGAACTATAAACCTCGCTAAAACCACACAAATGCGCACTTTGTATGCCAAAACAGAACCGCCACTTCAGGAATACAGATTGAAAAAAAAAAAAGAAAAGGAATATATACATCTAGGTACGTATAGATGTGTACAGGCAAATAGGGAGTGAAGTTTTGCGCCGGGAAACGCTGGAGCCGGGGCGCTGGGCGCGCCGAGGGCGCCCCCTGGCGGCCGCCGCGGCCCTGCAAGCTCGAGGCGGCCTCCTGCGTGCGGGGGGGGGAAGCAGCAGCGACAGCAACGAAACCTCGGCATTTTGCTTGTTTTTCTCAAAATTTCTCCCATCTTTCATCTAGCTCGAATAATTGTGTATTAGTCAGTATGCTATCGCTGCATGCCAGGCGTACGTTATATTAGGTTTCGTGCCCTAGTTGTATTATCACCGCTTCTACACTGCAATTTTTCTGTAGTTACAGGCCTAGAAGACCACAGGAGTTTGCATACTGGAAATTTGTGGTATTTTTTTTTTCCCAGCATATGCCTAGCCTCCTGGGATTTTTTTTTTTTTTTTTTTGTAAAAGACCAGCTTTCTGCTTGTGAAAATATGATGAAACCACTGGACTCTGACCATTAAAGCAGAGCACATTCCACATTAGCCTGTAGCAACAGGATATCCTGATAGTCAGCATACAGCGGATAAAAACACCAGCAAATAAACCTCAGGATAACTGAAACCATCCCACTTAAAGTATGTGGTTACCCATCCATCTTGCTCATTTTCATAGTCTTTCTGCCAGTATTTCTCTCAGTCTTTCTCTCAGTATTTAACCTATACTTTTTTGTTTGTTCCAGAAGAGGTGTCTATCAAACTACCAAACTGATCAAAACCCACCACGGCCTTGAAAGGCAGACAGGAGAGAAAGGAGTTCAATACCAGTGCAGCGAGCGATACACAGCGACCCTGTGGAAACAGTGTCGTACTGCTAATTACTACATCCTGTGAGATTCATGAAAGAAAACAGGTCTCCTCACAATGAAATGAACTTTTCTCCCTGCCTGCGCTCATAGTTTCCTGATACTCATTTCTTCCTAGATCTATGAATGGTAGATCCTAGGGAATGTTGGCGTAAATCCCACTATTTCCCCCTTTGTGAATAATCATACTATTTGTGGGTGTGAACAGGCTGAATCCTTACCTCTGTGCAAAGAAAATATGCAGACCTAGATTTAGTAGCCAAGCTTCTACTCCTCCTGGAGGTAAATTTTATACAGAAACGAACAAAAACAACACTCCCTAACCTCTGGGCCGAGCTTCCTCCCCAGGAGTGTCTATTCATAGTACTTCCTTCCAGGAATTCCTGTATCTTAACTCAGTGATTTCTTGCTCTTACTCACACTTCCTTTATTTTTCAAGAGTAGTTAATGAAGCTGCATTTGCCATAACAATTTAGCAGAGCATCAGCAGCTTCGTGCAAGGTTTTAAGATATATGAAGAGGATGGGAAAGCCTGAGTGTCCTGTCAGTCCTGTCTGTGTCTAAAAGCAGTGCTGCTGAAAAAAAGTACTATTGTCCTGCTATTCTTTTTCAGTCTCAAGAACACCAGCCTGCAGAGGAACACAAGTTTTATTCAGCCGAATTCTTACAATTCCTCTGTATCCCATCTGGCATTAATCTGATATTGGGGCAATTTAGCCCATGAGTGTGGGAATTACTGAGGGATGTGATTATTTTTCTAACAAAAGTTCAGGCATGCTATTATTAGCAACCTATGATATGTCATCAATGTCAAAGGCCAAATAGTTTCTTGAAATGTTTAGGAATGGAGTATATTCTGAGCCTGAGGAGTCCGTTCTCACTCTGCCATTCACACACACACAGGATAACACAGAAGGAATCAGTTCTGCCCGCGTGCTCTTGGGCACTCCTGATGTCGCGCTCTGGCTCTTAGCAAGACAAACACGTATTTTGGAGAACAGACTAACCTCTCTATGGTTCCTGGGGCAGCTCAGATAATATAATTAGAATTATAGAATTACAGAATTATATATATATATATATTAGAATTATAGAATCATCATGGTTGGAAAAAACCTTTGAGATCATCAAGTCCAACTGTAAACGCTTTGACACCATGCCTGCTAAACCATGTCCCTGTCTCATTTATACTTTTCTCAAACACTGCCAAGGACAGTAACTCTACCACTTCCTCAGGCAGCCTGTTCCAATGCTTTACCACTCTTTCCATGCAGAAATTTTTCCTAATGGCTAGCCTGAACCTCCCCTGGCACAACTTGAGGCCGTTTCATCTTGTCCTATCAGTAGTTACTCCGGAGAAGAGATCAACCCCCACCTCACTACAACTTCCTTTCAAGTAGTTGTAGAAAGCATAAGGTCTCCCCTGAGTCTCCCCTTCTCCAGACTAAATTACGCCATCTCCCTCAGCCACTTCTCATAAGGTCTGTGCTCCAGTCCCCTGACCAGCTTCGTTGCCCTTCTTTGCACACACTCCAGCACCTGAATGTCCTTCTGTCACGAGGGGCCCAAAACTGAACACAGTATTCGAGGTGCAGCTTCACCAGTGCTGAGTACAGGGGGACAGTCACTTCCCTCGTGCTGCTGTTTTGAGCAGAACGCACGATCCAGCACTTGGCCTTGTTGAACCTCATACAGTTGGCCTCAGCGCATTGATCCAGCCTGTCCAGATGCCTCTGTAGAGCCTTCTGACCCTCAAGTAGATCTATTCTTCCTCCTATCTTGGTGTCATCTGCAAATTTCCTGAGGGTGCACTCAATCCCCTCATCCAGATCATCCATACAGATACTAAAGAGGACTGGTCCCAACACCGACCCCTGGGGAATACCCAGTTCGTGACCAGTCACCAGCGGGATTTAATTCCATTCATCACCACTCTCTGGGCATGGCCATCCAGCCAGTTCCTCACCCAGTGAAGAGTACATCTGTCTAAGCTGTGGGCTGCCAGCTTCTCCGGGAGAAGGCAGTGGGAGACTTACTGACGTCTAAGCAGACCCCGTCCACAGCCCTTCCCTCATCCACTAGGTGGGTCACCTGCTCATAGAAGGAGATCAGGTTGGTGAGGCAGGACCTGCCTTTCCTGAGCCATGTTGGCTGGACCTGATCCTCTGGTTCTTGCACGCATGCTGTGTGATCACCCTCAAAACGATCTGCTCCGTAACCTTCCCTGATACTGAGGTCAGCCTGACAGGCCTGTAGTTCCACTTGATCTGGGACCCCTCCCATTGATGAAGAAAGCTGATAGATGATGGAGAGCAGCTTTTTTTTGGCTTAGTTTGCAAAAAAAAAACAAATTACAGAATGTTTGGGCTTCACATTTGGTTGCCAGATAGGAGCATTGTAGTGCAACCTGTGCTTTCATTAGACTTTAAACTGCTGAAGGAATGAAAGAGACAACAGAAACTGCATAGCTTCTGGACATACAGAGTGCAGAATATAACATGGTTCTGATTTTCATCTACATGTTTTGCATCTTCAGACATCACCCCAAACTGGAAGAATAAGTAGCAATGGCTCTGTCCTGGAACGTTGTTTCCAAAAAAGTGCTTGCTATTAGGTTGGCACTCTGTCATCTCTGATTGTAATGGCTCACCAGGTGATAGGACAGACCTACTTCCAAAGCATGACCTGGCATGGTGTGTGTGCCTTAACTACACCGAGTTGCTCTTCTAGACAGTACCATAGTGCAGAGTACCACAATGGCAGAACAAGCAGATGTGGCAGAGCCTCAAATCACAGTACCTATATCAATGCCCTGAAGTTACAGAATGAGAGATTAGGTGGGGATTAGCGAATTAGACCAATGGAATGAGGATTATGAGATTAGGGTAATTTTTTTGGATTAGGATTATGATATTAGAGGGAAGGATTGGGATTAGAGCAAGGGATTGGAGTGGGAGATTAGGACATGCATGTGGATTGCGATTAGGGTCTTGGAGGGATTAGCAGATTGGTGTGATGGATTAGGATATTAGAGTGAGAGGTTGGGACTGGGTACTAGATTAGGGTATTAGAATGAGGGAGTGGGATTATCATGGAATCAATGATTAGAGTGAGGTTGGAGTATTAGAGTGAGGGGTTGAGATTAGGATTAGCGGTTAGAGGAGGATATTAGAATGAGGGATAGGTGTTAGAATTAGGGTATTAGAGCAAGCAGTTGGGATTCAGATTGGCAGATCAGAGCAAGGGATTAGGGTATTAGAGTGAGGAATTGAGGTTAGGATTGGTGTTAGATGAAGGATTTGAGTGAAGGAGTTGGATTAGGACTAGGGGATAAGAGTGAGTGATTAGGATATTAGAGTGGAGGATTAGGATTAGAGGTAGGTATTAGAGCAAAGGACTGGTTTTAGGATTGTAGGATGGCAGCAAGCGATTAGAGCAAGGTTTTATTGTTAGAGGATTCGAGGGAGGGAGTAGAGAGAGTTGTGGTAGATCCCAGCAGGTATTAGAGGGAGAGTATGTAATATTATAGGCAACTTTGGAGCCCCAGGGAAATCTTGCATTCTGACTCAAACCAGTGTTTTGCCATAGCCAATCCAGCCAAATGACAGAAAAATCATTATTTTGAGGGTACTTTGTTCATGTAAAGGCTCCCTCACTCTCCCAACAGGACAGCTGGCTAAAGCCACAGAACAAATTCACCTGCAGAGTCTTCACAAAATGGTTTCAAACTATAAGTAGATGAGCTGCATTTTGGGTGCTCTCACTAAAAAGAGAAACAGCCATGGAGACACAGCTGCACTGGAAGCACAGGCTCAACAGACACTTCTTTAGTAATGAGGCAGGATTCCATTTTTCCACAAACTTAAGGGCATTTTTTTTTCTTTTATAAAGCCAAAAGCAGGAGCAAACCACATGAAAAGCATTGGCCATCTGTTACACTTTGTAGAAAGACTGGCAAACCATGCCACAAACACTCTTTCCACCCAGCAGAGAAGACAAAAAGATGTTTATTGAGTAAATGTTGATGTTTCTGAAAGATGTTTGATTAGAGTCTGGAATTTATCAGCTCTTGCTAGTACAAGCATCACCAAGACACCTTGTCAATCAGCATGAAGAAACAGTTCGGTTTTCATGTGAAAAAACAACAGTGATTCAGTTCAGCCACAATCCTAGATGGATGGAAGGAAGGAAGGAAGGAAGGAAGGAAGGAAGGAAGGAAGGAAGGGGGGACGGTAGGTAGAGGCGGGGACAGGTACATCGAAGTTTGTAGTAACAG